>CAUYPO010049863.1:0-44656 GCA_963574435.1 Cheirogaleus major | reverse complement strand
AAAGTCTTTTCATAAAATTATTAAAAACAAACTGATGAAGAGTAGTCCATCTTGTGACACTCTCCTCTCAACATGGGCATTATAATATGTCATTGTAAGGAAAGAAAAAATAGACTATCATGCATCAGCTCTTAAAAACTTTCAGATGGAGGTAACCCTGTCTTGACTATTCTTTCACTGGTCAAACAAGCAACATAACCACACTGAATTTCAAGAGAATTAGACAAGGTATTCTATCTGTATGCTCAAGCAGTTAAGAGAATCAAAAACACTGGTGAGCATTAATAAATTCTACCATACTTTATGACCTTTAACATTGTAAAGGTCCGACTATCCTAACGTGTATGATGATTCTCCAAGGTCAGTGATGAGACAATATTGAATTTCCTAACCTTTTTGAATAAGTGATTTGTTTAAGTGAAATTTTTTGCACTTAATTTCTGTGAACAGACTGCGAATTGATAGTTTATGCAATATTTTTACATAGGAGCAGATAAATAAGTCAAAACAATTACACAATTTTTGCTATGATGGTTAAGATTTTGATGTTCTCTTATAAGTAAAAGATTCCTGATATGATGATTTTTATTTACATAGCATGATAGTGAAGAAAATAATGATTTCTTGGAATGTAAAGCTTAACCCATTTAGCACCCAATGTTATTTTCTTTCTAACAGTTGGATAGGGATATCTATATAAAGGTAGCATCCATATCTGTGCATCTATATCTGTATGTGTGTATGTATGTTATCTATCTAAAGAATATTTCCCTTTTAATTGAAACACTTGTGAAGTTTTGGGGTAAACCTATTCTAATAGAAGTATTAAATATAGAATTTCCTTTCTAGAATAAATTCCTTAATACTGACTTTCTGTCATAATTTCTATTCTCCATATAAAGAGATTTTTAAAAAATGTCCAAACTATGGTTTTCTATGTAGCATAAAATGACCGATTTATCCACAAAATAAATAAATCACTATATCTTTAGCTAAAGTAGTCTTTTTATTACATATATTTATGTTGTGCACATAAAAATATTTTAAAATTTTATAATAGTTTTAAATTTAGAGAAAAGTTCTAAAGATGGTACATATATCATACATTAACAGTTATTATATATCCAACAACTAGTATCCTCTATTGTTAACATCTTATGTTAGTATGTTATCATGGTATCTTATGTTAGTATCATGTTATGATACATTTGTCACAGCTGATGAACCAATACCAATACATTATTTTTAACTAAAGTCCACGTTTTATTCTGAGTTCTTTAGTTTTACCTAACATGCTTTTTGTTTCCCAAGATTACATTCAGGACATAACATGGCATTTAGTCATCATGTTTCTGTAGTCTATTCTTAACTGTGATCTCACTTGTTTTCTAAGTTTTATTTTCTTAAAAATTTTATAAATATTCTTATCTAGGAATTTAGCTTCTATTTCATTTTAGTTCACACTTCCTTATTTAACATAGAAATATTGCTTTTTAAATAACTCCAATCAAATCCAACATCAAGAGACATTTCACATGAAGCTGTTTTCACAACAGACAAAAATTGGATTTTAAATCTACAATTGTTCTTTTATGTTCAGTTTTTCTAAGCATGTATAATAGAAAAGGCTGTAAGGTTTAAGAAAATACAAAATAGAGTGATAAATCGAAATTAAATTCACATGTTTCTATAATATGTAAGTTATAGTTTAACTTGAGATCAATTCACTCTCCTTTCTTTGAAGAGGCTTTCTAGAAACTATTAGTTGTATTGTTTCATTAATTTGCCTATTTTTATTCATTGTATCTATAAAATTAATATTTGAAGTATATACACTACTTAGGTAAATGAAAGACATTTATACCTAACCAATAGACTCAATTTTACTGCCTAAGTCACAAGAAGTTATCTAACTTCTGTAAGATTATTAGTCAATACTTAGGAAAACTTGACATCTAAAACTAACAGTTAAATACTTTAACATTGAAGCTATCAGAACTTTCCCATGTTAGGTGAGTTGGTGAACAAATTAGACTATTCCATCCTGGTTGACCAAATCTTCCTTCAGAATATCTCAACTAGTCTGTCATTTAAAAAAAAGTGATCAAACACAATTCAAAATAAACTGAGATAAAATGCACTATTTGCATTTTTTTCTGTAATAATTATTGTGTCTCCCTAAATTCCTTTTACATCTTGAATTTGGAGCTTTATTGCATTTTGAATCATTATATCTAATACATACATAATTCTAGTGGATCTTCAACAGATATATCTAGTCTATATATCAACAGAATGCTCTATTGAAAGTGTTCTCGTCTACATATTAATAAGTATGAAAATTCCAAATGATGGCTTTGATATCAGGGTGATGTTGGCTTCATTAGAGTGAATAGACAGCCTGGAGAATGGGAGAAAATATTTGAATACTATACATCCAACAAAGACCTAATACCTAGAATCTACATAGAACTCAGGAAAATCAGTAAGAAAAAATCAAACAACTCCATTTAAAAGTGGGCAAAGGATATGAACAGAAACTTTTCAGAAGAAGATAGACTAATGGCCAACAAACATATGAAAAAATGCTCAACATCTCTAATCATCAGAGAAATGCAAATCCAAACCACAATGAGATATTGCTAAACTCCACTGAGAATGGCTTTTATCAAAAAGTCCCAAAATAACAAAAATTGACATGGATGTAGAGAGATAGGAACACTCATCCCACTACTGGTGGGAATGAAAACTAGTACAACCTGTATGGAAAGTAATATGGAGATACCTCAAAGAACTAAAAATAGAACTACGATTTGATCCAGCAATTCCATTACTGAGTATTTACCCAAAGAAAAAAAAGACATTCTATAACAAAGACACCTGCATTTGAATGTTTATACCAGCACAATTCACAATGTCAAAGATGTGGAAACAACTCAAGTGCACATGAATACATGAATGTATTAATAAAATGTGGTATATGTATACCATGGAGTACTATTCAGTCACAAGAAAAAAAGTGATCTAGCACATCTTGTATTATCCTGGATGGAACTGGCGCCCATTCTACTAAGTGAAGTATCACAAGAATGGAAAAACAAGCACAACAGATTGGTACTAATTTGTCAACACTTATGTGCACATATGGAAATATAATATCATTCTTTGGGTGCCAGTCAGATGGGAGGGCGAGGAGGAGATGGGTATATTCACATCTAATGGGTATGGTGCGCACAGTCTGCTTGTAACTCTGACTTGGGCGATGCAAAGGCAATATATGTAACCTAAACGTTTGTATCCCCATAATATTCTGAAATACATATATTTAAAAGAAAGCAAATGTAAATAAAAACCCAGAAAGTGCACTTTTGCTATTAAATTAATAAAGTGTTAACACATAACACTATGATCACATAATATTTCAAATATTACTAGTCTGAATATACTGATATAAGTAATTGCTATACAAATAATATGATAGTAGCTATTTCTATCACTTAAAAGTGATCATGTGATTTACCAAGTACTTCAACTTCTAAGGAAATGTCATAATAACAATAAAAGTATAATTGATTTAAACATGCATTTCAAAAGTTTGTAGATCACTAGACCTTCATATAAAAAACTGCACGCCAAATAATAGCAAGTAATATATAAATTTTACTAAAATCTGACCTTAATGTAATTTCAATAAATCACATGTGCTATTTAATTTAAATGTCATATACAAAGTCAATTAATTACAAATATGCCATTATTCAAGAAGAGAATCTATTAATTTAATACTAAATCAGGAGTGAATAATACTGTTACAATGAAACTATGTTAAGAAGTTCTTAGAAATAAAATTTTTCTTCTTTTTTAAGAATGTTGCTATTTAATAACTCATTCTTATAGCACTGTAGGGTTTCAACTGAACCATTAGGGTATATTTAACACTCTCTGATAAAAACAAAAAACAAATAAATATTTTAATTAGAAAAATGTTTTAAATTAGCAAGTTTTATATTTTCAGCAGGACTTTGAAAACTCATGAGCAACATCTCAATCAAAAATACCCAGAGATAGTTGCTACTTTCTCATTTATAAAATATATAAATATGGGGCCAGACATGGTGGCTCATGCCTGTAATCCTAGCACTCTGGGAGACCCAGGCAGGAGGATCCCTTGAGACCAGAAATTCAAGACAAGCCTGAGCAAGAGCAATACCCCGACTCCACTAAAAATAGAAAAATATTAGCCAGGCGTGGTAGCGTGTACCTGTAGTCCCAGCTACTCAGGAAGCTGAGGCAGGAGGATCACTGGAGCTCAGGAGGCTGAGCTTGCGGTGAGCTACGATGATGCTACTACACTCTGGCCTGGGCAATAGAGTGAGAATCTGTCTCAAAAAAAAAAAATTAATTAATTAATTAAATAAATATGGGGCATGTCTGTTGGAATAAAGTTGCTAATCAAAAATAGTCTGCTTAACAGATTCTGAGAATTGGGGGGTTTTATTTTTGTGCAAATTTTAAAAGTTTAGAAGGTGCTGGAGTATAACAAAAATCTATGTTTAAGTCCAGGATAGTTAAGCAAAACAGCAAAATTTAAGGATATGCCCTGGCATATTCTTATGACTATCACAGATTCAATTTAAGCTTGATGATGATTTATAGAAGTCTCTAGTATCCTCAGCATCTTTTTGTCACCTTCTATTTTCTGGATCAAGAACCCAGTGCTAAGATCTAAAAACTGGGGCAGTAAGATCTTGGGTATCACACAGTGGGGTTTCCATAATGTTCTAACAATTTATAAGTAAAATCCATTTACAGTCGATAACAAATAGGACACAGACATTTAGAGAGAAACAGTGTATCTTCTTCAACTATTTAAATAATTCTGAGTTTCACAACATCAAAAAGGTTATTCTGCATTTAAAAATACCTTTTTATCCCTACCTGAGGGCTATTTTGGAGGAAAAACATAGTGGCATTAGAAGGCCAGCATCAAATATCTATACAGCCTTCTTGAGCTCCCTCTACTGATTTTTAGACAGTTTTTAACTTAACCAAGATGTTCAACAAAACATACATAATTAACTAGATGTCCAGTGGAGTGTCAGCATTGAGAGCGGTTTTCACAGCTGGGCACGCAGTCCTACTCCAGACATTATCAGTTAAGTTGTATTATTTGTGCACAGACAGGGAAACACACTCAATGAAAACCTTTCACCTTCCTTGGGCCTCAGGAAATGCAGGGAAATAGGACACTTGCCAAAGAAAACAAAAAGTTGCAGAGATGATTTTTTGAAATTATTGTTGTCATGAATTATAAATATATAGATTTAAATTGCAAAGCATTCTCTAAAATTTTTTCTCTTCAGTTTTTTTTTTTTTTTCGGTTGTTGTTGTTCAATTAATTATAGCTTATGAGAAATTTTACCAAGGACATAATTTAGAAAAATCTTTGGCACAATTTGTGCAAGTTCTTTCAAGTCTTACTTTTTTGGTAAAGGGACTAATTTTTGATACTCTGGCAAAGGTTTGACATATTGTGCAATTAATTGTTGTTTATTTTCTAAAAGTATAGATGTGATTTTATTACCATTCTTTTCTTTTTTTTACATAGTCCCATGATGTCACACTTTTTGGAAAAAGAACATAATTAAATAATAACTGATAAACACTGCATTTTCTCAAGCATGTGCACAAACCCAAAATATTCTAAGCATTTCTCTTTCTCTAATAAAGCCATATTGTTTGGGAAAATAAATCATTTGATATAAATACTAGCTCACTCAATCATTGCCTTAAGTACATAAATTTTAGAATACTTGAGTTTTTTCTGAAAGAATGTGAAGTTCCAAACTAACGAACTGCACAAGGCACAAAGAATACAAACTTATTCTCAGCAATTAGCTTTAAAAAGTCCAAGAATGTGTGTTTAAAAGTTGAAAGAAAAAAATAATGTAACATATTTTAAATATAGTGCCCAAGAGGGAAGCTAACTTTCATTAAGAAGAAAATCACAAATAAAAAGAATCACATTTTCCTGATGTGAGCCTTCTGGTTTTTGTCAACGATTTGACATTTAAGAATGAGCAGGATTTTACAAATTAAAGTTCACTCCGGAGGATTTTAAGATATCATATCAAATGGAGATATGATAATCATAATATTCACTTTTGTGAGTAGATGTTCAGAATTCAACATTCTTCCAACCTAAATATATTGATTTCCTACTGGATGATCAGCTCTTTCCTAAAGTCCCTGGAGTTTACTCAGATCATCTTCTCTTGATTACAATTACGAATAAAATTGTTAACACTTTTTAGAATAACATATTTTAGAATAACATAAGTTATGTTAACTTTAGTCAGAAACTACCTAATAAGTACCTCAGAATGGCACAAAGTTGGCACCTAAGATAATTTCTATCTCAGGTAGAACTCATCCTTCAGCAATAGTTTACCTGTTTTACTTTTCACCTTAACACTTATGGATGCCAGAAATTATACTTTGTCTTATTGCTTTTATTGTCTATCTTTCCACAGAAAGGACAGAGCAGGTACTCTGTCTTTCTCATTCCTGCTCAAACCCAGCATCCAAAAGGGTACCTGAAACATAGTAGCTACTTAATATGTTAATGGTATTAAATCATTCATCTTATAATAAATGTAATCTTAATTATTTTATGAAAACTATATAAAAATTCAAATTGAATTTCTACACTGGTTAATTATCTTATTTAGGTTCTGTCAAGATGAAATTGCCTTAACTGTATATAAACTATGAAATATATAAGTGTAACAACATTTTTCTGTATAATTAATGTAGTAAAAGTAACAATCAATTATTTAACAATCTTTGGACTAAAGAAAAAAAATTATTCATAGCATATGTATAACATTCTTTTGATGATGACATTCTCTTAACATGTGAAGTTTTTCTTTCAAAGTAAATGTAAAATAGATTTCTTGCACTTTTCCTAAATAGCAAATGTAAAATGTCATTTATATAATAATTTCTATATTATCTATAAAGCATAATACTAATTATAAATTTCTGATTTGTATGGAAGGATTCCATGTTGCCTAAAATGAAGTACTAATACAACACCTTTTGTGAGATTTTCAATTAGTCAGAGACCAGAGACAAGAATTGGAAAACACCGCAGATTATCAAAATCAAAAATCTAAAAACACTAGCCAAATCTATCAGCATAAATCTATTATAGTGCTCTATGTACAAAATACTATACAAATCTATCATAATCTTACATGTACAAAACACTACATAATAAAAACAAACATAAAAAAGAATAAACTCCAATGAGGATTAAATAATAACATATATGAAGTAATTTTAAAATGTACAGTTTTTTATTTTTTACACATAGGAGTTCCCAGACCTATTCCTATAAAAAGATTAATTAGGAAGAACAGCCTAAGACACATTAAAAAATCCAAAAGCAACTTCAGACTGTCCACCACACGATTCAGGTCATAAATTCTGGGCTGAGAAAGAAGAGCTCAATGGCATTATAACAATTAAGAAAGACTAAAGTACAAGTAAAACATTAAATAGGTATGGTAGGCAGAATTCTACATGAATCCTAATGACATACAGTCTTGTGTAAGCCTTGTATAGTCACCTCATCTTGTGTGTACACTGGATCTTTAACTAGCTTTTGACCAACAGAACATGACAAAGGTAATGACAAAGACAAAGGGATTTAAAAGATGTAATTAAAGTCTCAGTCAGTCGACTTTGTGTATACCAAAAGAGAAGTTATTCTAGCTGGGCCTGACTGGAAGAGTTAGCCCTTAAATGTGGGTCTGAATGTTAGAAACTGAAGAAGTCAGAGAAATGTTCCTGCTGGCTTTGAAGAAACAAGGCTTCATGAGTTCTTAGCTGCAAAGAAATAAATCCTGCCAAGAACCAGGTGATCTTGGAGGAGAGCCCTGATCCTCAAATAAGAACCTAGTCCTGCCTGAAACCTTGATTATGAGCAGAGGATTCTGCTAACCCGTGCCCAGATCCATAGATCTTGGAAACTATGAGATAATAAATGTTTAAGCTGTTAAGTTTGTTGTCATTTTTACCTAACAATAAAAAACAAATATATACGTTTTTAAAAAGTAGGCATTCTGGTGAAATCCAGGGTGACACTGACATGACATTTACTGCAACAAAACCTATGAAGAGACTCTGAAAAGCACATATGAGCACAGTCTGTTCTTACATTGTAAGAAAATTCAACTGGATACAGAGAAGCGGGATCTAAGCTGGGATTCTTGAAAGTACAATAGCCCAGACAGGACATCATACTCATATGGAGGTAAGGAACCACATTTTATATTTTGACTTTGTTTTACATATGTACATTGCACACGTATGAGACAACTGAACATCAGATTGACTACTTGCAGGGTATAGAAGCAATTATTAGGATCTTAAAAGCAGGAAGACAAAATCAACTTAATGCAGTGAAAATTAGAGATCCATTGATGATTACTGAACACAATGGCATTTGAAAGTTGACTTTAATCAAGAGAAACCTAGAGGAGGTATGAAATCTGTATCATCAGAGCATAATGATTCTGGCTTCAGACAAAACTCAGTCTGAGTTCCACACTATGAGCAACATTTTAAGCCTTGATTGTTCTGTATCTAACTTAGAAGATGTTGTGCATATAAAATGAAAGCGTGTTTGTAAATACTTAACACCATACATGGCTTATTATGAATCATGAAAATTTTTAGCAACTAGTGGCTACTATTACCATTAAAGATTACTACAGCAGGAAGAAGCAAGAGTAAGGGAGGCCAATGTAAAGAAGGTCAAAATAATCCTGGTTGAGACTGAACAGTCTGGATCAAGGTAAAAGTAACAGGGAAAAATAGAGAATAAAGAATTTGATAAAGCTACATTACAAATAAAGGAATAAAAAAAACTTGAAGATTCTGCATATTAGTAAAGAAAGAACAATATAAGTTTAAAATATCTATGAATTTTCAGACCAAGATGAATGGAAAAAGAATATGACATTAACTGACAGGCAGATAAAATAGAATGGGGGACTATGTTAGGGATGAGACCATGAGTTCATGGAGTTTGTGCTGTCACCATGAAATCAGAGTTAAGGGATTTCAAATCCTGGTCAGAGCTACAGATTTGGAAAATATCTACAAAGAAATGATAATTGTAGCCATTGTAATATATGGACTTCCTGCATGACTCTACAAAGAATGAGGAGCAGTGAATCAAAAGTTTGGAAACTGTAATATTTGTACCCCCATAATATGCTGAAATAAAAAAAAAGTTTGGTATATACAATGTTGCAAAAATTTCAAGATTAAAAACTTTTATATACCAGGTTACATTTCAAAGTTTAAACTATTAATAACCAATACGTAAAATATCAAATAAAAGGCCCTATAATCTTTCCACTTTAAAGTTAAACTTTCCACAAAATCAAACTTTTTCCTTTTTTTCCCTTTTATTTATTTTTTATTTGCAGAAATTTATGGGGAACAAGTGTAATTTTGTTACATGCATAAATTGAGTAGTGGTGAAGTCAGGGTTTTTAGGGTATCCATAACGTAAATAACATACATTGTACTCCTTATATAATTTCTCACATCTAACTTTTCTGTCTCCTTTGGGATTCATTTAATAAGGACAACCAAAAACTTGTCTAATGGGCATTCAGTAGGGAATCTGATGCAAGTCTGCAGCTCACTTGGGAGCTGTGTTGTAATTACTACAAACAACAGTCACCTCTTCTCAGTCAGCCTGAATGCCATATGAAATCAAAGAGCAACAACTAGTAGTCAATATTTTCCTTTACCTCAAATAGAATTAGAAACAATAAAGTATTTATGATTCCTAAGCATTCAAGAGTCCACCTATTGTGGTATTGTGCTTCAAATCCAATAATTTTATTTTGATCATTTGATAATCTCACAAACTATTCAAAATATTAGTAGCTAACTAATCTGCAAGTTTAAATCTGAGTAGCAGTTGGTCACTCAAGTGCTGATTGCTCAAAGTGCGTTGAAGTTCACCATGTATTTGTATTTGAATTTGGTATCCAATAAGAGTTTTTAGGAAAAAAAGACTGGAACTCTTAGGAAACATTAAGGAGTCTATTCTATTGCTTCTTATTCTGTTTTGTTTGCAATAACAAGGGAAACCCTGGCTGTTGCTAATATTTTGAATAGTTTATGAGATTGACTAAGGTAGCATTTTCATAGCATTATATATATAAGAAAACCCTTTAAGACTTTTGGTATCATCATGCTTTCATTAAAAATTATATGCTATAAAATAAGTATAATTTAATAATGTGGAAAAGTCTTGGGGAAAAAGAAGAGGCATTTACATTTAATAAATAGAGTATCATAGAAGAAAAAAAAAAAGCCTAGTTTTGAAAGAGACACACTCAGTTGACTATTTGACCTAAACAGAGGTCCTAGACATGTGCAGTACGGCTGGTAAACTTGGTTTGATTCTCTAATCCACCTACTCCTAGTTGTACGACCACAGGTAAAGTAGTGGAGAGGTTTAATGTGAGTTTCTGCTTTCTTATATGGAAAATGAATATTACAATAAATAATATCAACCTTTACACAGCTATGTAAATGATAAATAACTTAATATGGATAAGATGACCTAATATGGCTTATGTGTGTGTGTGTATAAATATTTTTCCTATTAGTACTTTGAATGGTATCTATTTCTGTCTTCTTCCTCTTCCCAAATGATCAAGCAAATCCAGGCTCAAAGACCAAATGGCCAAACATCGATAGGCACTCCGTTATGCAGCAGGAATGTTTTTACTAGCAGCAACTCCCTGGCTGTTTTTCTTTAGAAATATGAAGGGCCTATCTCCTTAATCTTAAATGAGGTAGCTCAGAGTCTGATTGATATCAGGGTCACTGAAATTTCTCGGGTTTTGAGAGAAAGGGGCACATAACCACACAGGGCTTGTAGGCATTTGTTTCTTCATATAAGTAAGGACCTTTTACTCTTAGGGTTTAGGAATTAAAAAAAAAATAAGGCCTCACTGGTCATTATAACATTATCTAATGTGTTTTGTGGAAGTGGTCCAACTAAAAGAGGTAAATTATTTCTATTTCATCATCATCTTTGGGGAACATAGTTCAGGTGTGTATGTTTTAATTGCTACTGTATGAACGTTTTAATTGCTATCTTGGTGTTACTTTCATAGAAAAATAAATCACTAAAGTAAGTTTCTCTATTACAATAAATGCATTTAAATAAAACTCAATGAAAAGTTTTTTCAAATCTTTTGCATTGTGCTTCGGAATTGCTAGAAGTGCTATGAACTAGTTATAAGTTAAAATAATATTCTTTGTATTGACATGCAAATGAACTCACTAAGCAACCACTCTGCTTTAGAGATTTACATAATTTGATATCTAAAACCATATTAAATTAATATTAATTACTTTATTTTAAAGCAAGAAAGTTTAGAATTAAGCTGTCCCTCTTCTCTCATTTTATCACATCTATGCATGAAAACACTGATCTGCAAGGAAGAAAAGTATTTTATGTGTGGGGGTATTGAAACTCTGTTCCTTAGAAGTTCATGGCTTATTAGCCAAAGATATGTAGGAAGTTAACCTGACATGTCTCTTTTATAGGCAGTAACTTGAAAATCCTTTATCAGAACTCATATTTTCTCAGAATTAATGTAGTGCTGTAAACTCTTCATTATGCCCACATCCATTTTGTTTACATCCTGGAAAATTTTAATTTCAATTGTCTCTTTCCTTGCTGATCAGTATGAGAGCTTCTAAATGCCATTTTTATGCTCTCCCCACCCCCAAAATCTGGTATGTGTTCAAGCATCTTGGCCTAAATAAAAAATAACAATAAAAAAATAAAAAATAACAATAATTAAAAGACACATTTGCCACTAAAAATTATACACTGTATTACAGCTTATGATGTAAAGTATTTTTGTATTAAGTAGCATGTCTTGAACTTGCATGTTCTAGATCATCTCCATTGCATGTTTATTGCAGAGTAGAATCTACTATATGTGTATACACACACACACATACACAAACACACACTCTCTCTCTTCCTCTCTCATTGTGTCAAGTACTTACACTATTATTTAATTCTTTGTCTTTTGGAAAACCTTTGGAACCCTGAGTTTATCAAAACACAATCTCATCCATTATAATAATACTAATTCCGAAATACCAAGGTGATCTAAAACACAAAGGGACCAATTGCTTTGTTGTGTGGTTACCAATTTAATTGGAAAATTAGAATATTTCCACAAGGGATCCTACAGCTCACCTAAAGTAAACTATACCCAGAAGACTTTGGAGGTGTTGAAGCAGAAGGTGATTAAGTCTGTTTGGTATAGTATAATTGGTCACCTGGCTGTTACAATGATGCTAACAACAGGAAGTATTTTTTCTAGCCTATTAGTTCACAAGGGTCTTTTGAGCTTTATAATATATTAAGTAACAAAAAGTACTAGAGTTCATTTGGCAATTTGGGGCACATATAAAGGATTAATAAGAATATGTCATTCAAGGCTTTTGGGTTTCATAGATAAATGAGCCTTAAAGATTATTAAAAATGGCCACTATTTAGAGAAAATTCTCAATAGAGTATTAGTCATATAACCTCTTATATATAACTTTAAAAGGTATTTTTAAATTTTTTTCCAACTTTTTAGAATATTTCAGGTTTATTATTACTTGTATTTTTCTATTGCCCATGTTAGTAAATAGAAAAGAAAAAAGAAAGTAATATGTAGCTTTGATAACAGAAAACCCAAATTGATTCACCTTTATCTTAAATCTCACAAAATATATGTGGGAATTTATCTTATTTGTAAAGAAAAATTATCTAAAAGTTTTATTTTTATTTAATTTTTGGTTTGATAAGTTGCCTACAATTGAAAATCAATTTGACCCTATCATGTGACAAATAATTAAATTATTTTAACAATTTTCTATAGACTTTATCAAAGTTCATCATCTTGTAGCAAGTAGCACTTTATATATTTGCAGTGATTCTTTAATGAAATGAATTAATGTCTTAAAAAGCTATCCAGTTTTTTATTATTGAATATTCCTTTGCATTTTATACAAATAAGTTATAACTCTAATATATGGTCATTTCTTTGTGGAATAAAGAATTAATAAAGAGCCATCACATTTGAATATCTTTCATAAGTGTCTTCAAAGTTGGCAATTTTATTAGTTGACAGTGGAAATCTTTTTCTCTATCTAAATAGTGTTTCCTGTGTGCTACGATGGGAGCCTAATTTTTTTCTTAGTTCAGAACTAAGACATAAAAGCTAAATGTGTAGAAAATTCAGAAAAAAAGACTCCTAATATTTTAAATTTGCAATATGCAATCTCATTGACTTGATCTTTGGTATTATTATTGCCAGGAGCATAGTTTGATCTTCATGTTTAATTATCTCATTGTGAGGACCTTAAATTTCATTTGAAAGAATTCCAGATATTGGTACTTCAAAACAATTGTTTATACTTCAACAAGGACATACCTATTGGAAAACTTCGTGCAAACAAAAGTCAATGAGACACTCAAATACATTTGAGTGAATATAATATTTATATATGTTACTACCTTTCCAGTAAGTTATAAAATTAAGGTATACATTAATGTTTCAAGATAAACAAAAAAATCAAATATAATTAAAATTAAAATAAGCCATAATTCTGTTTGAAATTCCAGTCTGATTATTTATACCGATGTAATTAGTTTAAAAAATTTTAATATATATATAATAGTAAGGAATGATTTTATATACATTTAAAAGAGATTGTTTGGTATAAACTTTTGGGCTCAGTGTTTTATAAATTCTTTTCTGCCTTTGTACCTGTTCAGTCTTTAAAAATTTGTGTGAATAGTTAACAGAAGATCACATGACTGCCATGAATTCTACAAAGAACATCTGTTTAGGGTAAAACATATGAACAACTTAAGGAGATTACATTTGACCTCAAGTGTTTGCAATAATATCCATTTCTTGTGACAATCACTCACATATAGGGCTGGGCAGCAAATAAAATGAAAAATTTCTACCCAGAGGAATTATTTTAAAGCATAAACTCTTAAGCTAAACTTCATCCTAGTAACTCTAATGCAACCAGAGTAGAAATTTTTATGGTATTTTAAAATATACAAATATTTAAATCTAACTTAATATACTCTTTACTTGCTGGAAAACAGCCCTAGTCAGTTCAACAATAGTTATTAAGTATGAAACAGTTTTATATTTTACCCATTCCTATTAATATAGGACATCTAGTTGCAACCTAAACTCTCTCCCTGTATTATAAAGGCAACACCCCCCCCATTTTTCCAGCCATCGTTTATACTTAATCTAATGTCACTGAATGACAAAAATGAAAGATCACAATTCTATTTATCAGGCAAACCATTATGTCTGTCAAATAAAGTCATGAATAGTAATAAGAAATACAAGGAGTACCAGATAACTTCTATCATTTAATAATTGCTTACTATGAGAAGTACTGCTCACTGGTTTTCCACACTGAATTCTTTTTTCATACACAGTCAGAACACACTGCCAATTGACAAAGGGAACATAGCTTCAAAAGAAAATCTTCTAAGTACAGAAAAGCTCTCTGTTAAGCACGCAAGAGGTTAAACATTGCTGAAATAGCGAGACATTTTCTCAGCCCACGCTTCCCAGTTCCATTCAATTACCAACAGCAGTAGCGACTATAATACAAGCTAATACTGTATTATTAAATCAGAGCTTCCCATTTACATCCACCTCTAACCCGAGGGGGTGGTGAGGGGATGACATTTACTAGTCAATAGCAGAACAAACAGCCCCCAACTTGGAAATACACATGACCTTGGGGTGTGGATTCTCAGAGATTGAGTTTCACAAGTTTTATTTGGATCTACTGCATAACAACACATCTAAATGAACCCAGCATGGTATAAATAAATGTTTCTACCTCTATCTTCTCCCCTCCAAAAAATGTTGGGAGAGCTCTGCACTTTGCAGCCCATGCTTTAGATATGGAAAGTAATATTGATGAACCAGAGATTAGTATTGCAAATATTTTTTAAGATTATATTTGTTTTAAACAACTTGTTGGTTGATTTATTTAATGTCCATTGCTAACGTATTTGGGGACTTGTGTTGAGCCTTTCCTTTGAGCCATGCTGGAGGTATTCCTCTAAAATATTTATATTTATTAAGCAAGATGTAACACGATGACATTAACTTCACAAAAAACAAAGCTCTCAACTTCCCCTCTAGAATTCAGTTCATAATCACCAACAGATGTTCTTGTAATAATAATGGTAATAATAATTATTAAAATATTTCAGCAATCATTGCCAAAAGTCCAGTTTCCAATTATAAAAATAAGCATAACTTGTTTTTAAATTTTTGTATAAAAGTCTGCATTTCTCCCCCACTTGTAATCATTTATAACAATATTATTTTTTCTTACCTTATTTTAACAGTCAAAAAAGTCCCCCAGAAAGATTCCTAAATGATGTGGATATATAAATCACAATTTAAAAAAAAAAAAGACACTAAAAAGATCGTCTTAGATGGGGAAAAAATAAAAATAGTTTGGTCTAGAACTATAGAAATCTCCAAAGTCACGCCTGAATGGGAGCCCAGGTGGCAAACAGCGGACTCTCTCCCACGTCCGATACCACACTCCTTTGTCAAGTTGAGATGGGTCCTGCTGGTGAAGCGGGTCCCACAGGGCACAGAGGATGCAAGAGGGCGTTGCCTCCAGGTACTGGAGCACCCGGTCCGTTTGCCTCTCAGGTTCAGCACCGACAGCGCCGTGGACAGCACCAGCTCCGCTCACCTCCAGTTTGTCTCAGTCACTGAACCAGGCTGATTCTCGCGCCTCCTCCTTAGGCGAGAGCGGCTGCCACTCAACCCGGGGGTGCCCCGCCCCCACCATCTGACGTAACTGTTTTGCATATCAACTCGCTGAGAGGTGAGGGGCCGCCCCCTTGACTGGGCTCCTGCTAGGGTCAGCTGTGGCAATCAAGGCGACAAAATCCAGGCTTAAGATCAGCATGGGCACCATTGGACTTAAGGATCCATTCGCAGCCGGTCCAGTGGAAACTAACTGCGCTGGCGGCGCTGGAGCTTTGCCTCGCCGGGACTGCAGTTTCCGTGCGCTCTGAAGATCGCTCGCTGCTGGCGCAGCTCGGCAGGAAGACGGGGCGGAGAGAGGGGGCAGTGGAGCACGGAGAGCAGCGGGTGGGGAGGCGAGTGGGGAGGTGACGGAAAATAGAATAAATCCATTCAACCAGTCTTAAAAATATCTCTGATCCTTTTGATCTTCCCGACCAAACTTTGCTCCTTCTCCGTTATTTGGTTATCGGAAAAGCTATGCATTTGGTGTTTCTGCTCCCTTCCCTTGGTTCACGAAGCTGCTGGAGGGAGTCGCTGCTGCAGAAACTTGTCTGGAGAAAAAAAAAAAAAAAAAACTGTTGGAGAACTGGGAGAAAATGTGAAAGCATGCATCGCCAATCATCGTTTGTACACAAAATCGTTTAAAACATTTTTATATGAGTGCTGCGTGGTATATATCAGACTTCATATACGTTCCTATATAACCTACAGAACCTTCCCTATTCGTGCTCATGATTTAAATATATCGTCAAACGATATATTGAGTTGAGAGATTCCAGGGTTGAGTTGGAGATTCCAGGGTTTAAAAAAAATCATTTAATAATGTAAAAAGTGAAAGTTCTCAGCTTTAACTTCCACTGCCAAAATTCTGAGGGTTATGCAATATTTATTATGTCTAATATATCACTTGTTCTATGAAAGATGGGGTATGCTGGAAGCATTCCGTAGCCTTTAGCAATTGTCTCAGTGTATGTGATGTTTCTTGTTCCAGTGAAGCTCTGAGGGCCTCGACGGCAAAAGAAAGAGAGCTTGCCACGCCAAATTCCACAGACTGCCTAAAGTAGTAAACAAACACTTTTGGTAAACTGAAACAATCAAGCATCCAGAAGGGGCATTATTCACATACTCTCCACGTGTCCCACTTACGGCCACCTGACTTACTTGTACAAAGAAATGGGCACATAAAACTAGGCCTAAATTTTCTTAAGTTGGATAAAGCATGTTTCATAAAAAGTTATTTATTCAAAAAATTTCATAGCATTTAAAGCATTATTTTCCATCAGAGTGCATACATACTGATATTTGTCCTCATATTCCAGGAGTCTAACATAATTTAGCTCTGGATTACTCATGAACATTTTCAGGGAATCTAATCAAATGAATATACTTGTTTATTTCCCTATCAAGAAAAATAATTAATAAATTTAACTTTCTGAAATATTTAAGAATTTATGTAAGGAAGCATATTTACTTTGTGGGCACATATACTAAAATTCCTTCTTTGCAGTTCCTTAAACTAGAGAAAATTGTGAAAAAATATGGTATTTTTGCTTTTGGGGGAACATCCATTTTTTCTGCTTTGCGCCCACATTAAACATTTCTTTGCAGCTTTATTTTAGAATTTCTCAGTTTCTTTCTTAAATATGCAATTTTGGGGGATTATCCCTCCAACACATGTAGACCATAATTCTTGCATTCTGGGTAATCTACAATGTTTTATTTTTCTCGACTTCTGCTTTTATGTTAATATAAAAATTACAAGACTTTTTGCAGTGCTCATTATACACATACACACTCATTCCCCTATTAAGAGTGCTTCAATTCCAAAGTGACTCTAACAATGGGTTTAGACACCACAATAGGGCATGAAAGATGATATATGAGGGCAGGTGGGCATTGTACAATTATATTAACAATGAAACCAAATGAATTACCTGTACTTTAGTCTGGCTTTGGCACACATGATACGCTTCTTTGGGAAACATGACATGGCACACTTTGGTCTGCTTCGTGCCAACATGCCAAAATGTCAGAGAAAGCTTATTAGTTCACTGTAGATATGTATAGAGTACATTATGTATTCTTATAAAATTCCACCCAAACCTGTGCTGTTTGTTTAATGGACACTATTTTTCAGTTCACTGCAGTGATCATACTGTTTTGGGGCTATGAATTCAATTAAAGCAGTCATAATATTATTCAAAAATCCATAAGGGCTGAAACTGAAAAACAAAGCTACCTTTCAAATATAAATAGGGAAACAAGATCATTTTCTGATTGTCTCTGAGATAGAGAGAGAGGGAGAGAGAAAGAAAAGAAAGAAAAGAAAAAGAAATGGAACTATCCATTTTGACAAGTATGAGCAAAGATGAACACATGCAGAAGAGCCTTGAGAAAAGCCTCCCGAGGAATTCTGGGTTTAGTTCTGTTCCAAATGGCAGTGAACTGAGGGCAAGTTTTAAACCTCTTTCATCACGTTCATCATTTGTAAAGTTAGTGGATTGTACTAAATTATCTTTAAAGTTTCTTACATATCTGTCATTCTATGATTCTATATAAGAATTCAAAAACTTAAAAATTCTGTATTAGAATTTGAAACTTTAAGAACTTTCCCCTTAAGGGGAAAATTATCATGTGGGATAAATTAGCATGTGGTTACTAAGACTATGACAAAGTTATCTTAGGGTAATTAAGTTGTGAGATGTGGAGAGAAGCAGGACTAGGATCAATTATGAAGCTAAGAGAGGTTAAAAAGTAAATTTCACCTACCGAGACTGAAACTAAGAGAAGGCAGAATGGGCCTGTTAAAGAAGCTGCTTATTATACAAACAATATTACTGTAGTCTCACATGTGGTCACACATATAATTACTCTTCAGGATATTTAAAGTAATTGTAAAGCAACAATAAAACTTAAAGTATGAGAAAAGCAATTAGATTTTTTTTAGTTGCAAATTGTCGCTAGAAAGATGACTAAATAATTAAATAAATATGTTCAAGGAAAACATCTTTAAAGTTGTATGACCGACATCTACTTACAGATTTTAATTTAGGTAATTTACTTGAACATATTAGAATGTTATACACAGAAATTATGAAGCTCATTGTATTGATGTCTTGTTATTTTGCATACTTTTGGGCTTCTGCAGTGTCATCAAATTTTACATGCTCCTTTTCAAATGATAATTATTTAAATGTATTTGTGGCATATTCAAATTATAAATGCTCTAAAGATAATAACTGCTTAAGATTTGTTAATGTTTCTTTTTGAATCAATTATGAGAAGTTTGCTGTGAATTAAGAAGATGGTTATTTTGAAAAGCAAAAATATGCTACTTTTTACTAGGTAATTTTCAGTTTTATTATTGGGGGTCAAAATAAAGCAGGGCTAGGAAAAAGCTGATAGCCATAAATAACCAAGCTTTCTTTAATTAAAGAGAGCAAAAATATTGCAACATATATATGAATGTGGATATGTTAGAGATTCTAACTCCTCTGCCATGGGAACCCCCACATGATTGTGCTTTCTCCTGATAAAATATATGTACATAATGTGTTTAAAGAGTAGATGCTGCATTTAATGATTAGTTCTTATGAAGAAAGAATGGCTAACATTTAATTTATAGTCTTGCTTTTTAACCTTTTTATAGTGATTCCAAATGCTGAATATATAATACAAATAACATTATTTGTACATTTAACCTTTGAAAATATATTTTCCTTTCCTTGCTTTCTCTTTTGTTTTTCTTCCTTACTTCTATTGCTGCCCTCCTTTCCACCTTTCCATCTTTTGTTCCCTTAGGCCCTTTATGCTCTCTACCTATGTTTTATTTTATTTAAATGGTCTATCTAAAATGTTTGTTAGTTTTGTGTCTGTTGTGCTATATAGGATATTTAAATACAGTATCATGTTTTTGAATGGAATGTTGATACAGCACATTTATATCTATATTTATTAATTAACCCAGAATTGTAATGTTAAATACATTTGTATGTGTATGTATTTGTGTATTTGAATGTAAGATGTGCTTAAAAGTATTTTCAAATATGTTTTCTTTAAAGTATAGACATAAAACTTAGGATATAAGAATGAAGACCTTAGTCTTAATGTATACAAGTACTAATTGAAGAACACGATTTCATTATGCACACACACATTCGTCTTTTATCTAAGTGGTATTTAAAATGAACAATATACTTTGTATGAAATTATACTTTTTAATTTTTAAAACTCTCAATGTTGAAAATTTAGATGATTTTTAAAAAAATTGTCTCTACTATTTATTATAGTGCAGGCTTGTGGTAGTTTTGGATAAGAGATTGTTAAATTTAATCAAGAATACTATGTAAGTTTTTTTCATACAGTATTTACATTAACACACAGAAAGATACACTAAGAAAGACTATTTTTATTATTTGTAATCATGAATCCACCATCAAATGGCACATTTCGTAAAAGATTAGAGGTCTTTCTCATAAATACTATGCTAAAAGTTGGATGTAACTTTTTATTCTACTGCTCATATTCTCAGATCAATGTGCATATGAACTTTGGTTCTCATTGACTAAATAGTATTTTAAAATTTCACAAAAACCTGGGTAAATGTATAGTATAAATAAAAGTTATAGGCTTAAAAAATCAGTTGATGTCAACCTTTATTAAAGTAATATTAATTAGAGAAAAGATAGAACATATTTCAATAAATGCTGCTGAACTGGAAAACTAAAACTTAAAAGATTTAATAGAGAAATCTAAGTTGAGCTTTAAGGAATGGGTTTGTCCCTTACCATCAATAATCTGGGGTCAAAGTGAATTGAGAATCAAACACAATGACTGGCCATTCAAAGAACAACTGTCGACTAAAATCAAAACTTTGTACCATGCATGCTGAATGTGCAAAGACATATAAATCTAATATTTTTGTTTTATCTTCTAAATTGAAGGCAAAATAAAACCTGCTTTTTATATAACCGTAGCATGGGAAGGAACATTAACAGGCAGATTTAGCAGACTTGGATTTGTGTTATCTAGTTTTTACATATTAATACTTTCAGCTTTCTCATTTAATCAACTTCTTCATAGACATACTCCCCCTGGCTTCCAAGTGATAATACCACTGTGAGTTTTCCCCTAGAGCCAGATTTTGCCTCCCTGCTTTGGCTTGAAGAACATTTGCTTCTTCCACACTAGTCTGTAAATAATGCAAATAAGCTTTCAATTAGACCTGGCATCTATCAATATGTCTGTGCACAGAATTCTCGGGATCATGTGGATAGTTTCCAAATATGTTGCTCTATAAAAGAGAGTATGAATTAAAATGATGAATTAATGAAATATTTTATGGTAAGTGTAATTAAATAAGAATTAAAAATTGTTTTTATAGGGCCATGTATCTTCACAATTTGAGATAGCCTCATTAGGAGGATGTTAGATGTGGACATAAGCCTAGCAGTATATCATTTTGTCCTTGGCTTAGTAGAGAAAACCATCTGACAGTAATTTTTTATAAAGTAAAGATGGCGAGATAAGAACATAATTCTATTTTGCTAGATTTATATAACAAATATATTTGAGCACTCTATTTTCTAATGAAAGTCAATGTTAAAAAATCTAAAATCAGATAGCTATAATTAAAATAACATCCATTAATAGCCCTCTGTGTACACCCTGTTAGTAGCTATGTTAGAGAAAAAGATTAAAATTATAGTAAAGTAAGGAAAGTCCTAATGTATCAGTTAATTCAAGAAATACATTACAACTCAAACTGATCTGCTTCTATGATTAAATTAACCCTTGAGTTATATTTATGTATCAGGGTAACAATTAATAGTATTGCTACATTTATAAAGTTAGAAATAATCAATTTACATGGATCATATATATTCCCACCATCACTGTAGTTTTTTAAAATCAATTCTGTAAAAGTTTCCTTTTCTTTCTTCTGTCATTTTAATAGACAGTGTTTGGGGAGGTAATTTGGAGTTTGACAATCTTAAGAATCTTTGGAACCTAAAAATACAGTGCTATTTCATAATTGAACTATGAAAACAGAGCTTAAGAACTTGTTCCTTTTCAAATTGACAATTTTCGTTCCTCGAATTCTTGTGTTTAAGAGAGCTCTTAGGACATCTATTGGCCAATGCTGCTATTGCATATGAGAATTTCACACAATTCTAGAGTTACTTTCCCACAATGATTGCAATATATGACTAAAATATATACTGATGAAGAGAATTATGATGAAAAGCTGCAATGTTTATAGTTGGATTTAAAGAATTAAGCAAATACATAAAAATAAATATCGTATGGGAGTTGGTCTTATAAAAATGTTTGTAATATTGGCTATTTCAACATTTTTTAAATTTATGCTATCTTTTAGAGTATAATATGTCACTATTCAGATTAGTTGTCTTCACCATTTTATTTAAGCTTCTAATTTTCATAGGAGAAAAAATAATTGTTCTTTCAGTTTCAATAGAAGCTACATACAGTAATATATTTTACATTAATTTTTGAGAGCAGGATGTAAAAGGACATTGAGAATGTGAAAAATGTAGTCTTGAATTCAGAAACATTATAATGTGTAAGGAAATGTAATGTTAAAAGTGAAAATAATCTGTATCTTTGGCCACATAGAGAAGTAATTTTGCACAAAGCATCATAGTTACTTTCTTGAAAAAAACGCATAATAATGAAAAAGGATGGGAAAGGATGTAGAATTCAAGGTCCTGCATCTGTGTGTGGATAATATAAAATATAAATATCACATGTATTAAATAATATATAAATTCAAAACTATAAAATTCTAATGTAAGATAATTAAGATAGAAATGAAAAGTATTAGAAGTACAGAGAAAATGTCATAGGTAAAAATTAGAAAGTCTCAGTTACAAAGTGCTAAACTCTGAAAGAGACGTAAAGAGGTTAGAGAAGTGAGAAATTACTACTACTGATTTTTCCTTGTTCATTTTAGCCTTCCTTGTATAGAAGATCTTTCCAAAACATACAGCACAAAGCAGCTGTTCCAGTTTTTGAACTCAAGAATGGCATAAGAACTGTCGGGAAGGAAGTATGTAAGGAACCCAACAGAGACGTTTGAGTTACTTTTCTTGAGGTCTCACTTCTTTAATGCCTATTTCTGTTGTTTGTTGCTATTATACAGAAATTATTTGAACTTAAAAAGGCAAACACTGACAAAAAACAGAATTGAATGCAATCCTATGTAATAGATTAGGGTTTCAAAAGATACTTCTTTTGCATTTATTGCCACTGCTAATCACATAACCCACACTCTCCTCCTGTGCACATGTTTGAATCACACTCTACAGTGGTTGAATGGAGCCATGTGTCCACTACTGTACAAAAAATTATGAGAAGTGACACACGTCACTTTTGGGCAGAGAATGTAGTTGTTTGTGGTTTTTGTTGTTGTTTGTTTTGTTTTTTATTTCACCATAATTCAGGGATACAAATGTTTAGGTTACATATATTGCCATTGCCCCACCCAAGCTTCAAGCATGTCCATCCCACAGACAGTGCGCTCCACACCCCACCCATTAGGTGTGAATATACCCATCCCCTCCTCTTCCCCCGACCTGCCCGACACTCGATGAATGTTACTACTATATGTGCACTTAAGTGTTGATCAGTTAAAACAAATTTGATGGTGAGTACATGTGCTTGTTTTTCCATTCTTATGATACTTCACTTGTAGAATGGGCTCCAGCCCATTCTAACCATCCTAATCAGGATAATACAAGAGATGCTAGATCACCATTGTTTTTTGTGGTTGAATAGTACTCCATGGTATATATGCACCACATTTCATTAATCCACTCATGTATTGATGGGCACTTGAGTTGTTTCCACATCTTTGCAATTGTGAATTGTGCTGTCATAAACATTTGAGTGCAGACATCTTTTATATAGAATGTCTTTTTTCCCTTTGGGTAGATGCCCAGTAGTGGGATTGCTGGATCAAATGGTACTGCTACTTGTAGGTCTTTGAGGTATCTACATACTACATTCCAAAGAGGCTGTACTAGTTTGCAGTCCCACCAGCAGTGTAGGAGTGTTCCTACCTCTCTGCATCCATGCCAACATTTACTGTTTTGGGACTTTTTGATAAAGGACATTCACACTGGAGTTAAGTGATTATGTCATTGTGGTTTTGATTTGCATTTCCCTGCTGATTAGAGATGTTGAGCATTTTTTCATATGTTTGTTGGCCATTAGTCTATCTTCTTCTGAAAAGTTTCTGTTCATTTCCTTTGGCTATGCAGAAGCTTTTTAATTTGATTAGGTCCCATTTATTTATTTTTGTTGTTACTGTGATTGCCTTTGGGGTCTTCTTGGAGGTCCTACCTGCTGACAGAGGCCAGGGGAAAACCGTGGAATAGGGGAGGGTGGAAAGAAGCGAGACTTGCTCCAGACCGTGTGTCACAGAGAATGTGCTTGTTTGTGTAAGATCCTGTAAGCTCCCTTCTCTCTGTCAAAGAAACTGGCAACATTTGAGAGAGTGGCTTCTCAGTCAGCCTGGGTTCCTGAGGGACAACCATAGACCCAGAGGCCTTTGCTGACCCGTTATGGATGTGTAACATGAGCAAGAAATAAACTTTGATTGTTTGAGGCCACTGGGATGTGAAATTTGTTTTAGATCACTGAGATTTGAGGTTGGTTGGTCTGTTACCACTGCACAAATTGCTTAAACAATTTGATACATCTCAGCAAATGAATTGATTTTGAAATAGATGTATATGCAGCAATCCCTCACAGACATCTTAGTTGTACATTCGCTGACTTCTTTAGCTTCCTACATGACAGATACCACTGATCTCTGCTTATTTATTTCATAGTCATATTTATCTGGAATTAGATAAAATGAATCTCAACTTCTAACCACCAATCCTGAAATAAGCTTAAGTTAGGCTGACCTATATTGTTCTGCACGAAATTAGCTTTTCTGTCATTCTGACCCAGATGCATTACTCTAGAACTAATTGTCTGGATTTCATTCTAGACTTTTAACAATTGCTCACTGTCCTTCAGTTGTATGAATTTCATTTATACCTACCCATCTTTACCTAGAATGAGAGCCTCCTTGATGGTTCTTTCCAAGCATTCCTTCAATCATCCCTTCAACATATAGAAATCAGGTGCCTACTCCAAAAGAGAGATGCTGGGAATTGGAGAGTCAAAAATAAATAACACATAACACCATAAATAAGACCTATCAATGCCACTACAATAAAATGAAATAAGTACTAAAATAGTATAAGATGCCTAGAATCATTCAAGTCTGGTAAGCCTTAAGGTAGTTTCTACTAGCGACAAAAGTTCTGCCTTTGAAACTCATTCTGAAGCTTTGACAAGTACGTTGAATGAACATTGGTCCCAGATATCAAATACATGATCTCCGGATTTCAGAGTAGCATCTGCCTGTGTTCTCTACTTCCATACTCCACCCACTTGGTTGAGCAACAGCTAGTTAAATGTGAATTATGCTATACTACCTACCTAAAATGACTATGAGTTACTTACTCTTTTGAAAATTGTGATTTGCTCATATGCTGAATTTCAGCAATTCTTCTCTATCGTTTATTTAACACATTTGACTGCCACACTAGGAAAAAGAATTTCCTTAGGGCCATGGTATTTTATTACAAAAATAGAATAATAACTTTGAAAACAAAATGATCTTTTATAATTTAATACAAAATTTGCTATTTTTATTGTTTTCTTGCATGAGTTATATGCAAATTGAAAATAGTTCATGTGGGTCCCAAGGTAAAGAAATGTGTGTTACATATGCTTCAAGAGGCCTCAAGCTCAAAACTAGCATGAATTAAAGACAACTCACATGGCAATTAACATGTTAAGGCAGTGAATTGATCTAGTTTTCTCAAATCTTTCTGCTCTTTTCCCAGACTCACACTCATCTTAAAAGGTTATGATATGCTATTTAATACACACATAAAAAATTTCATTCAGAGTACTAAGAAAAGGTGTGGGGAAGGGAATTAGCTTTAAATGAGAAAATTTTTTGTGTCAAACACTTCTAGTCCTTTAAATCTGTGATTTTCTTTATAACTCACTGTGTTTCTTTGAGTTTATTATTACTATCACTGATTTACAGTCAAAAGCATGTAGAGAAGTTAATTAACTTGTCCAATGTCAGTTAAGTGAAAGAAACCAGAATTAGTTCAAGCCTGTCTGACTTAAAACATCTTTTCACTTACCACTGTAACATGTCTTGTGTCTCCACACCCCTCAGAATATCAAGGTTGTTTTGTTGTCATATGATAAAAGAGTAAGGAGAAATAAGGAAGCATGAAACTCAGTATTAGGAAAGGTCTTCAAATTCTAAGAGTTTTCCTAATATAGAAAAATTAAAGTGGATAGGAAATGTTATATTGATGGACATATTCAAATAAAGTAGGACTAGCAGTTTGTGTGCTTTTCTTTTCTGAAATCATACCATATATTAATAATTTCCAAATTAATGCTTTTAAAGGATATCATGTACTCAGGATTAGAAGAAGATAAAAGAGAGGGAGAGGGAGGGAGAGAGGAAGGCATGGAGATGGGGAGAGGGAAGAATGAGGAGGAAGGCAAAAAAAACACATTTAAGGAGTGTATTGCTGTCTACTAAGTTAAGTGATACTGTCTACTAAGTTAAACGAAAACTCCTGGCTTTGGCCTAATTCTTCACTAACTTCTCACACAAGTAAAATTAGATAGCATATGTTTTGCCAAACTTTGTAAGTTTATTTTCTCATCACTACACATCTTAGTCTAACCTACCATCATCTTATGGCCTTGTCTATTGGATTAGTGATTTGACTGATTTCTTTACTTTCTCTTACTTCCACTAAAGCATGTTTCCTACACATCAACTATCATTATTTGTTAATATATCTTATTATGCCCCTTGTTTGCCTAAATTTGACATTGGATTTGGTATTTTTAAAAATCTGAATTATTTACAATTGTTTATATGTTCTTCTACAGTCAGGCACTCACATCTTTGATATCAGAGTCTACACCTTCCCTTCTCTTCATTTCATTTCAATCATTGTAGGTTTCTTGTTGCTCTTTGAACATATGAAGCTCATAACCATTTCAGTGCTTTTATACGTGATGTTGCTTCTTCCAAAATTCTGTTCCCTCAGATTTCCCGTTGATACATTAACATTTAGTATGATGATACCTTAACATTTAGTTTTCTGAAGTGGCTTTTCTTGCCCACCAATACACCATGTCACCAATTCTTAACCATTGTACTGCTTCTTTTTCTTCAGGCACTAATACATGTATGTCTGAAATTCATTTATTTTTTCATTTATCGATATTATGTCTTCTCTCACCCAAATGTGAACTCTTTGAATGTAAGATTCAACTTGTTCACAACTGTGTTGTGGACGCATAGAGAACTGCCTATAAGGGTTCAATATCTATTTACTGAATGAAAACGTTAATGTATTTGGCAATGATTTCATTTTCTACACCTTTAAGCCTTTTTAAATTCTACTCATTTTTCAAGAGTATATTGAATACTATTTTTCTCATGGAACTTTATCTAATTTACAAACTGTGACACTTCCTTCCTTTGAACCATTATAGAATTCTATCACGATGCTCATTCTGACTTTATTTAAACTTGTTTTTTTCAATTCCTCTAATCACTAGGTAGTGATCACCTCAGAGAAAGCAACCAGGATTTATAAGTTTATATCCATGATATAATGTGAGTCTCTGGTTCACGGTAAACACACAGTCTGGAAACATATATTTACTTACTTATGTATTTGTTCTCTATCTACTTATGTGTTTTTTGTCTATTCTGGAATGAGAGCTTGGACTATTTTTTTTCTCAAGACTGTGTCCTCATTCTCTACTCAGGAACTGGCAAG
Source organism: Cheirogaleus major (assembly GCA_963574435.1). NCBI lineage: Eukaryota > Metazoa > Chordata > Mammalia > Primates > Cheirogaleidae > Cheirogaleus > Cheirogaleus major. The sequence goes on along the minus strand of CAUYPO010049863.1, from coordinate 16,812 downwards.
CAGAAGAAGTCCAATAAATAACTGCTGAAAGAATGAATGTCTGAATATTTGTTCCACCAAATTCAACATTCCCTAAAATAATCTTTTACCTTATCAGTGATAGTATTAGTATCATCATCTGCTGAATTTATTTCAAACCTGTTATATTTTGATTGATCACTTAAAATACTTATTTTACCAAGCAATGTCTTAAGATTACTAGAATTTTAATTATGTTTAATTATTTAGCTGTAAATGATTAATGTTATATTTTATGAATATTTAGGAAAATAATACATTCTAGGAATAGTGTTAATAGAAAATTTATTTTCTGAGAGAAAGTGATCTACTCTCTGATTTATAAATTTCAACTTTATGATAGTGACTTAGCTGTCTTAGCTACTCTGTGAAGAATTTTGTTGATTCTTAGTCTATACTTATCCTTGGTAAATGTAGAAGAGAGATGAAAAAAGGATAACTTAGGGCATTTATACCTAAAACTTAGACTGACATGCAGAACTCTTAAACTAAATTTACATTGAAAACACAGACCAAACAATAATTGCTAGTTTTATATGAATACAAGTCCAGTTTCCTTTTAGTACTATTTTGTTAGTGACACACACTTTTATAAATTGATAAGATCAAAAAAATGAGAAATTGTGGGTTTACCCACACCCACCTCCATATGTGGGAAGAGTATGCTTGTAGCTCTGACTTGGGCAAGGCAAAGGCATTACACATAACCAAAGTGTTTGTACTCCCATTATATTCTGAAAAAGAAAGATACTATAAATTTACTATTATTTTATTAAGAATCATTTTAATCAACACAATTGAGGCTGAATTTTCAGCATCTATGAAGAATGATAACTCTACCTTTCATATGTTGAATTATGTTAATGAGATTTTTAATATTAAACCATCTTTCCATTCCTGCAAAAAAAATTGAGAAAATGTTTATTCCATCTCTCATACTTATATATAAAATATCGCTATTACACAGAGTCTGTTTATATATCCATGCCAAATAACTAAGTAATAATGTTCAGATTGAGTAATTTGCTAAAAATGTAATCATTAGCAATTATTAATTTAACTTAATATATTTTTTAATGGTTTTGCTTAAAAGCAGTGGAGAAATTGACAAAATTTAATTGCTACCAATGTGATAATCCCTCCTGTCAGTTAAAAAGTGATAAATAACTGTATCTTGCCAATAAGTACAGATAGTGTTTGGCATATTTAAGGAATCTACTATCTATCAATAGGGGAACCTGTGGAAAATAGGATAAATATTTCTGTACTATATGATTTAAGTATGTACAAATTCTACTTATCTTACCTGAAAAATAGAGATTAATTTAATTATTACAGAAAGAGAAATTTAAAACAAATATAATGTAGCTGTGATACATTAAAAACAATTATATCAATATTTTCCTCAATGGTTCATGGCAATTATAAATAACAATACAATGTTACTGAATTGTTTCATAAAACCTTAGCCCAAAGAGTTTTATAACATCACTTATTTTACAGAATGCTGCTTAAATTACTGAAATAGTTCAATGAGGACATTTTGTACTGAATAAATAAAAGTGTTCTGTTAGCCAGTGAAATATAAGAAATTAAAAGTTATAAACAAAGAGAAATTACACATTTTAAAATGAGTCTTGAAGATTAATATGTTCTACTAGCTATGTTTACTATTTGAGCATAAAATATCAAGACAAAGTAGTAAAGAAAATTTATGCAAAAACATTAAACAACTAATCAGATGCCTTACACTTGTGTAACAATTCAGTGTACACATAATGCAATGTTTTGCTATTTATATATTTTTACTGACACTGACACTGTTTTATACACTGACTCTGGACAATTGACAAGGTTCACTTTGCTACAAAATATATATTCCAGAATAATTGTAGGTGACTTCACAAAGCTGCCTCCTCAGTTTCAGTTCACAGATAACCTGCCTTATTACCTATCTTTGTGTTCAATTAATGGTTCCAGTTCCCTTGTTTCATTATCATTTTAACATTTAATCAATCCTAATTAAACCAGAGCTGAAGATTCTCAACATTCTCCACCTCATCTATTACAGAAGTTCATATTTTTTCCTACAAATGTTCTTTGCATTTGCTCCAACTTAACACTCATAAAATACTTTGACAAAGATGAATTACTGGACTGTAATTCAACTTTAACCACGTTTCAAGTTCATTTTCCAAATACAAAAATGCATATCTTGCCAATAATAGTAGGATTTGCTTCCAAATTAAACTTATAGATCTACATGAAATATACATACACATTAGATTAATATTGTCATATAAGTGGAGTTAAAATAAAAATATTGTAGGTTTTAGAGATGTGGCTCCAGAAGTTTATAGGTGCTTGTATTATAGCAGAGATTTTCCAGACACTATTTCCAGATGGTACACACATGCCTATTAGTAATGAACCACCAGCACATAGATGTGAGGATCACAAGTAATTTTTAACCTCATAAGTGGAAGAGGCTGATATAACTTTCAAGTTATTTTTTCCTTTACTGCAAGATTATAGTTCCCCTGTCCTGATTCAGCCATGACTTTGACGATCTCCTGACCCTCATGATAGTGTCACTCTGTTGCTTATGCGACTTTGTTATCTGGAGATTTTACCCTCTGCATTCATACCTCTCGCTTTCCTTTTTCCCTGAATGTGGCATTGAAACAAACATTCAGAGGAAATGGCACCCTCTAGGAACTAGGACATTCTTATTATTATTGGAAATATTTAGGCTGCAGACACTCTTCTTTATTCATGATTCCACACACATATAATGCAGCGTTAAGGTTTTTGGCAAATCAGTACCTAAAGCTAACCCATCTTTCTTCTTTTTATTACTCCTAAATATACAACTATAAAGCAATTTAGCATTTTAAGATACAGCATTTCTCTGAAGAAGAATATTATAGAATATATATTATTATCATAAATATAACCCCCAAGAGACCTTATTTCTACAAACTGAGAAACGGTACCTACACATTTGGTGGCCAAGTTTAAGTTCATTTTTTTAACTTTTATATTAGAATGATTTTCATTTCAACTTCTACTCCACAAGCATTCCATCTGTATAGTCACCACTTCCATTCTTTAATAAAGTTTTTTTTTAATTCAACCAGGAGAATTTCTTACCATTTGAGTTTTATACTACATCCAAATTCTTGGCATTGCCCGCTTCCCATATTTGTTTGAGTCTTTAGTGCTAATACTGTACTTTACAATAGTCAGCACTTATTTTATGTTTGCTAATTGATACAGTCTCTGTTTAATGTATTTTTCAATAAATGCCTTAATAATGAGAAAGGTGATAAGAATTGTAACAATAATATTACACAGATGCTTCATGTTAGTCCATGCCTGTATGGTTATGCAAACAAACCTGAGGAATGGCATTTATTTAACATCAATATCTTTAAGACATAAGATTTTTAGAAGTGTGGTTAAAACACTTATTTCTCTTACTTCAAAATTTCATAAACTGTGTTATGGAAATTTATAAAATTTGCTTAAGCAATTTGGATATTAAACCAAGGGATTTAATGTCAATTTTTTAATGCTTGGATTTGTGTAAACAAAATATCATGATCTATGTTCTTAATACAGATTTGCACATGGGAAATAAATGATGTAGTCTTTAAACTCCCTGGATCCTAAAATAGGTATCTCTTATATTTAAAAATGTTTGAACATGGACAATGCTATGAGAGCATGAAGGCAGTGACAGGATGATGTGTCTAATAAGTGCCAGTGATTGATAGCAAAGCACCAAAAGCCTGAAACAGATTCTCCCTCACAGCCTCAGAAGGAACCTACCCTGCTGACACCTTGACCTCATACTTCTAGACTCCAGAACTGTGAGACAATATATTTTTGTTGTTTAAGCCACCCAGTCTGTATTACCTTGTTATAGCAGCCATAGTAAACTAATATAAATGGTGTAGGAAAAGCACAAAAGACACCACCACCTGTGTCCCCAGCCACCTATTAGAACTCCCTGGACTGAAGGGGCAAGTGGAGTGGGGAAGAGTTATTGGTTCCTACAAAAAAGAGAGACTATGAGCAGGTGAGACTTTACGTAGAGGGATGCTGCCAGTAAAGGAAACCTCTTAAGCCGGATGGGGAATATACCTTAGCATGGCTTTGCCCGTTCCCCTTTTCAGATGTCCTTTCAGGCTCCCCACTTCCTGAATTCAGCTGGAAAGCCCAGAGGTATACTCCACCTGTGTCTCAGCCTCAGGGAGGCACAGAGAAAGGTGGAGGTGGACACAGACACATCTGCAGGGACAAAAGGAAGATATCCACCACATGCTCAGTAACTTTTAAAGAAGGCATTATTTATTAACTGATGACCACATTTCTATAATGGAGGCTTAAAGTGATTTTATTAAAACGTATTATTGTTTAAAACTTTTAGGTCTTCAAATTTCATTTGTCCAGTAAAGATTTCTACAGAATTTTTATCTGAAAGCATAGTGAGCAAAAAGGTAGGCAAACATTGTTGGCAAGTAACAGTCATTGTTAAGAAATTACAAAAAAAGATGTTTACCATTTAAAAAGTTTTACACAAATATAGTGAGAAAATATTTGTTTTATTTGAAAGATAAAATAAAGGTGCATCAGTTTATTACCATCACTTTCTTCATAATGCACACTTTTTCACATTAAAGCTTCAGGAGAAGGTTGGGAAACAAATAATTTTAATTATTCAGAGATAACATGGTGATAAAAGACTGGATGTTGGTTTCTCAATGCATACCTTTCCAAGTGTAACCAGGCTATGTGTGATAAAATATCTATTTATGAAATAGGCAACTGTTACTATTTTAGAGATTCCCGACAATTTGAAGTCCCAACTATGAATTGGTTGAGAATATGTGGGTTCAGAGTTTAGAATGCAGTAAAGATACAATCTTCATTGTCTGAAGCCACAGAATAGAGTTTGCAACCTTCTGTGAGCAGAGGGGACTTCAGCAAAGTGTGTCATCTTTTCAATCCTCAATTTCCTCTGTACAGTGGAAAAGTTAATGCCATCTCTTAATGTCGCCAACATATAGTTTGTGTAAATTGCTTCTCACATTACTTGGTACATTATAGGAACAGTGGTTGTAATAACAGTGGTAGTGTAAATATTTTTACTCACTGCATGGACTACACATATAAACAGTAGCTTATAAGCATGGATTTGTATGTTTCCTTTGGTTACTACCTTCTCATTTCATCTACCCACAGGCCATTCCATTTATAGCAAAGCTGTTCTAAAATAGTGACAACATCTGATATCTTGAATGAGCTAATTCTTCCCGGTAATTTACCTTCTACCTGGACTTTCGTCATAATTATATATAGAATTTTATTGCTCACCCCTCATTAGAGTCCACTGTAGATATTTTATTTCTCAGAGATAAGAATATTCTTTCCAAAATCCTCCATTTCCCTTTACCTACTGCTCAAATAACTTCAGAAAATATATAATACCTTTTTGTTTCTATCACTTTTTGTCTCATTTATAAGTTAAAACTAAAAGCCCTAATCACAATTAATGAATATAAGTAAAGCTAGTGGCAGACTTATACACACCCAAATGTAACACATCCATGGAAAAATTCCAAATAAAAGAACAGTGCCTATCCTTCGATTCCACTAAAAAGGCCTCACTCCACTACCTAATCCCATCTAAGTTTTCATTAAGCACATTACTACACTCTAAGTTGGCATGATTTTCTTTAGGTATCAGCTTTCCCAATGAAATTTGAAAGCAATTTTCTTTTATTTAGATGAATACAGTGTTTCATCCTTAAAATTACCTTAAAATTATTTATTGACAAATTTAATCTGTCAGTAGTATCTACCTGTTAGTATCATTTCCATGATTTTTTACTAAAATGTGAAGTATATCAGCACTGTTTAGATTGAATAGGCTTGAATGATCATAGTACCCTAAGACTTATAGCTTCCATTATATATAATATTGATTCTGTGGGGAAATAGAATAGATATCATAATAATTGATTTTTTTAAAAAAACTAAAATATTTCTCATGCCGGGGTGAGGAGTTGTTCTGCAGGATAATATATTCAAAGAGGAAAGAATAATCAATTGTGAAAATTTTAGAAGGTAGGGGCTTATATGTTAACACAGTTTTTAAAATCCACTGTACACATAAGTGACCTACATAGCTAGAAATTCTTCAGATAAATGTAAATTGGTATCTTAGTACTTGAAGTAGAATAATTTACAAGAAAGTGTTTGAAGCAGCTCTCTCAAAAGAAAAACACAAAAAACAAAAACAAACAAAAAAACAAAAAAGCCTCCAGGCCAAGAGCACAAACACGATGCCTTCCATGGGTTAGTGGCATCGTGATATTCGCAATCACTCAGGATCCAAACCTTGATATCACCATTAATTCCTCAATCTTCTGCATGAAAAAGTATTTAACATCCGAGTCCTATTTGTTCCACATCTGTAACATCTCTCTGATCAGCTCGTCTTACATATTTTCTTTTCCCCGCCACCATCCCTGTCCTAGTGCAGATTTTCAGTACGTTTCCTGGGATGATTGAAGTAGACACTTAATTGGTTTCTCTGTTTCAGGTCTTTCTTATCTTCATTCCTTTCTACACATTTCTTCTGGATTAATCTTTCTAAAGCATTGCCCACATCATGTCATTATCCACTAAAAAGCCTGTCATGGTTCTTCACTGCTCCAGTGACCATATAATTTGTCATCCAAACTGGAAGCCATTTGAGAGTGAAAGAGGCATGATTAATAATCACCCTCTGTAACAGGTGTAAACCAGGATTGTCCTGGCTGCTACCCATTACCACAAACCTTCCATGATTTCTTCCAAAATTTCCATTCATCCTTTTCAGATAAACGGAATTACTTTATATCCTGACTATTTACTGAAGTTTTCACATCAGTAAAGTGTGAATTGATAGCTCTCAGTTTTTGGGAGGATGATAAAATTAGACAGTATATAAGTACATAAAACACATTGGGCACTCAAATAATGTTCCTGTCTATCTTATCCAATCAATGTCATTAAAATATATACAGAATATCTATTCTCAATATGTAACACTGGAAATCAATGTCGGGTTGGTAGTTATACTTCTATAGACACTATTAAACAATAATCAATCACAGTGTTTTTTATAATTGTTTGGATAAACCTCTGTGGAAATTTTTGTTATTTATTTTTCCTTTTTAACAAATATAGATCCTTGAATTGTGCTATTAAAGCTGAATATTTATAAGAAAAAATTTGAATCAATAAAAAAGTGATTTTTGGATAAATGTACACATCAATCCCATTATTACAATTTTAGAACACATACATATACATACACATAAAACATTATTTTAACAGTGTTATATGCACAGCATAAGGTAAAACTGTAAGTTTTCATTTCGACTGTTATATCATGCTTTCCTTAACAGTTTAGAATTTTGTATATTTGAAACCTTGACATATAATTTGGAGTGGCTTTTGATGTCCCCTTCATCAAACAATTACAGACATATTAAATTATATTTTGATTAGGAAGTAAAAAGTGAACCCTGCCTTCATAAATATTTCTGGCATATGTCAGAAAAGTATTCGTCTCCTGAAACTGTAATCAATTCTTTATTTCATAAATAAATTTATGTAAAATAGTCACCAATGAGATAAATTTGATCTACTTTAAATTATATTATCAATGTACTATAAATCTGTCCTATATTCAGACATCTTTCTTCATAGGTTAAAATCAAATTAACAAGAGTCTGTTTCTTGTATTTTAATTTATCAAATTAAATTTGGTGATAATATTGGTGATTCCATTCATGTTTGCTTGTTTTCTTTAACATTTGATCTTGCAGAATAAACTTTACTCATAGCATCTTATTTTTCTTTTTTATAATTTTACCTTCACATATTGGTGAAGCATTAATCCCCAATGATATTACATTCTTTATCTTTGCAGCAAAGAGATTTTTATGCATTTTGTTACAGTTGTTTAATTATTTCAATTATCTTTTATTTTTATGGTTCAAATTTTAATAATTTGATATTTTTAATTTAGTAGGATTTGTCACTATTCATCTCATGATGAATATTTTCCCTCAAATATTCATTCCAAATTATAAATAAGGTATATTTTATATATGTTAATTAAATGATGCCAACCTTTATTATGCACTCAAAAATAGACTAGGCTTCTCAAAGAAAAGTATAATCTGTTATAATTCTTAGTCAAATCTCTACTGTATATGTAGAAACATATATTTATATACACATACATGCATAGTACTGTTTCCATGATTGATATTTTGAAATACTGGAATGCTCTTAATAGGGTACAGTTGAGCCATTTGAACACTGTATGCAGTCATTCTAGTCATTTTAAAATACTATTTATTCATTTCAAACTTTCTCTTGTGGCAACACAACTTTAACCCACTCCTCTCTGCATTATCACAAGTACCACACTAATGATGTTTTATATATTGATGTGATCCTTGTAATCTTATTTTTTTAAAATCTAAAATCCCTTGGGTCAAACTATGTGCCTGAAATTCCATCTTTACTAAGTAATGGTCTAATTTAGCACAAAAACCTAAATTAGTATAATGAAAATATTCACTGCCTGTAAATCTATTAGTAAGAATTTTCTATGAGAATTCTCTATCATTTCTGGCTAAGTATGATTGGCAATACTTTCTGAACCAAAGTTTATAATTATTACAATAAATATGTACATAATTATGTATTTTCTGGTGAAAATATGAATATGAGGTTTCATTCTAATGCTTTTAATTCCATGGAACTAAAGAAAATAGTTTTGATAGGTAGCTTAGAGAACCTTCGTAGAAGAAATTTTCCTACCACATTCTTGAGGTATGGCTATCCAATAACCAAGGAGGAAGGTCATGTCACACAAGATAACTTAATGCTGGATAATTCTAAATGTCATTATTGAAGTAGCTGAGAAAAGTAACAAACATAACTTATAGCTCAAAACTAATATCTGGCTTGACTGGAATGTGAAATAATGTAGGCATACATTTTTAGAGGGGAAGTATGTGACTTGTCTCATTTTGGTCACTTAATTAGATCAAATCCCAATCCCAATCAAGCATTTCACAAGAATTTATAGTAACAGTTAAAAGATGTTGTTGTTGATCTATTAACTGTGAAAAACAGGTCTCATTTGGATTACTCCTCTTTTGTCCTATTTAGATCCTCAGTCTTTTTTGGGTCTTTGGCCTGTTTTTACTGTCTCTAGCATTACTCTGATGACACTTTGGATAAACCACAATGCTCAACTCCAAAATTTCTTTATAAGTATTATAATGTTGGCATTCCTTTCTCCACTGAGAATTGAATTGAAAAAAATTTGGTATTGTGAAGGAAACTGGGCTAGCCAAGCTCACCTCATCTGGACTTCTCTGGTAAAGGGCATCAAGAATTGTGTAATATAATATTTGATTTGTTACTAATTCTCTAAATGACAGTTTCTAGACAAGCATTTTCTAGAAATTGTTTATTTAGAAAGAGATGCAATATTATTAACTTTCAATATTTTATGTTCAGAAAATAAATGTGGGAAATGACATGAAAAAGAGAATCCATATTGTATAGATAGTACTCTGTGCAGATACTCCTGGATCTTTTGTGAGTATCACTTATCACTTTATATACTAAATTGATATGAACATTTCTAATTATAATACTAAAACATTTTTGCCAGTAGTAGGTAAAGAGAAAAATATAATTAAGAATATCGTTACTGATAAATTTTTCTTATATTGATTTATTGTTCATAACCATTCAATATTTAGTAACAGCTCAAAATCCTCCATTTTGAAAAGGACATAAACAATATAAAATCTATTATTGAAATTATCTTCAAAATTAGCATGTACTGACTTCACTTATGAAATAATATAAAAGTCACATTTAACTTTTCATTTATTTCCTATATTCTCAATTTTTATACATGAAACAACATGATCACACAAAACATACATAGATTACTAAATCATAATTCAGGATAGTAAGAACTGCATGAAACTTAAGTTGATTGCATGAAAGGAAATTAAAATCTTTAAATGGGCCAATAAAATTGAGAAAAAATTAGCTATCTTTTTGCCATCAGTATGTTCACTCTATTAACAATTTTACTATTATAGCTTGCTTTTTCGCTCAAATGTCAAGAATTATTGATATTTCAACTCATTTTTATGTCTATTATGTGACATTTTATTCATTTTGGAGATTTCTTGGTGGGTTATTGAAATATATAGAAATCCTTGTGATTTATCTTACAAGGCGAATATTTAAACTTTTGAATTGTGAAGACAAATGACCTTTGTCTGCACTTTGCTGATGTTCAGATAGTCTCATTTTGACTTAATGTTTACTTACAGCAGAAATGTGTCAATGTAAGTATACATTGGTATGTGCATGGAATCACACTTTTGAGCTTGACCCTTGGGAGTAGTCCTGAGTAGGAAGGTCATACCTTTCATTCAAACATTAACTTTATGTTAATTCAAAACTTACTAAGAGCTGGTGTGATCGTCCTTAGTATCTAATATTCAGAACCCAAATTATGACATTTTTCTGTGTGGGGAGAACAAATATACCCAGAAAAACTGATAAATCATTTATTAGACAAACATTTAACAAAGGCATTCCATTTTCTAAGCATTGTGCTAAGAAGATAAATTTTTTTCCCTTAGTAAGATAAAAGAAAAAGAACAATAATAATGCAATATTTTTATAAAATAATAGAGGTGTACAACTAAACTTAAAAAGAACTAACATTTATTTAGTGCTTTTTTGGTGACATTGTTATATTCCAATTATAGAAAGAGGAAGCTGAGGTCAATGTGTTTAATTCATCCAAGGTCACTCACCATGAAGATGAGATTTCAGCTCACAGTTCTTGCAGTATACTACTTATACTTTACCAAATGGCAAAAACAACCTTATGACTGATAGATATAATTCCATGGAAGAAAGAATCTTATTTGTGTATGGAGGGAAATTTAACCTAAATGAATTTAAATACATATAACTGCGAACTCTAAGATAACTTGTGACCTATAAACTTAGTAGAAAAAGGTAAATTTTTACTTCTCCAAATCTGAATCTATATAAATATGCACATGCACATATTCGCAGACTATATATACATATATATGCACACACGCATATAAGAAAAACTTTAAGCAAATTAAATTAAGTAGAGTTTATCTGAGCAAAGAACAATTTATGAATCAAGTGACACTCAAAACCAAGAAGAGGTTCAGAGAGCTCCACTCAGCAAAGTGAGCAGTGAACTTTTATTGGCTGAACCTGAAAGCAAAGCAATCATTAAATGCTGCAGTTAGGCATTTGCTTTATTTGGATATGGTCTGATCAGTTGATTGCCTGTGATCAGTGGCTTAAATTTAACTGTTTTGATTGAATGGAACCTGGCTGTTTGTTATAAATATATTTTTATATATACCTGCAAGTAAGGTTTCAGTTTGTTCATGTACTAATTTATTAGAGGTTGCAGTTTGTAACCATGGAAAGGAGAAGCCTCAGGCTAATGGCCTCCTGTCTATTTAATTATAGACAGATAGATAGATAGATAGATAAATATATAGAGAGATACACACATGTACATACACACACATATATTAATATATATATTTCTTCTACACAACTTGGAAATGGAAAGGCTCTCTAGAGTATATCCTTCCAGAAATTGTAGCAATTAAAATCTGCATTGCTAAAAGAGAAAATATTTCCCTGACATGCATGGTTATTTTAAATTTAATCACTCATCATTCTGTGCTTAATGGTTATAGTTGTTTCTTTCTATTTTCTTTCTTTTCTAAGTAGCTTCACTGTACTGGTAAAAATTTATCACACAGTGCATATGTTCTAAATAATAAGTTATTCTTTTTTCTGTATCTTTTTTGCTGTATTTATATCTATCAAGTCACTTTTTATTCAATTTTTCTACTAGCAATGATGCAATGCTCTAAGAATTTGAGGTAAATAGTATTAATGTTGCTATTCTCTTCAAAGCAATGATTTATTAAACTATATGACATATAGGCAAGTTCAAGGCAATGACTTTTAAAGGTATAAAACCATGTATTATATAAGAAGTTTTAGCTTGTTAGCTGTTTACTGTTTATAAATCCATGAATATTTTTCTTTACAAAGTTACCAATGAATATCTTATAGTAATCAAAATCATCAGATTATATGGTCATAATTAGTATGTCTGCCCTGCTTGTTCTTGTTTGTGATTTAAAAAAAATATATTTTTTCCCTTTTAGTGTGGAGCATCAAATAAACTTTTCTTCAGGCCTCCATTTAATGAATTTCAATTATACTTAATTTTCATGTTAAGTGGTGTATGTGCTCTATTTTTGTTTTCATTTTTGTTTTGTTTTTAGTTAGCTACATTATGTATCTACAGGCAAGAAGGTGCTACTTTTGGTTAAAAAAATAATAAAACGTAAAATAATCTGTGTCATTTTCACTTGATTACTTGTGGTTTCTAATAAACATCATAACCTATAAATTTACAAATGCTGATTATCTGACGGCAAATGAATTAAAAATATTTTATCTGTTTCTATCGATGTTAATCATGACTGAGCTTACTCATTTGTTTAGTTATTCAGATAGATATTACTGTGTGGCAGGCAAAGAAAAACAGAGAAAGAGTGATGAGAATTATTATTCTAGAGAGTGCAATGAGAGAAGATGTATTGAACATTGAACATTTTATTAATAGTAGACACCTGAATGTTGTGCCACCTGAAAGCCATATATATGCTTACATGAAAGCAAGGATTCTAGGCAGAGAGAATGGTAAGTATAGAGAGTCTGAGCTCAAGTCTACTTAGCAAGTTTCAGAAACAAAAGAGGCCTGTCTGCAGTGGAAAGTTAGATGCAGAAGAAAACTGGGAGGTGGGGCATGGGGGATGAAGTGGAACAACTCAAGACAGAAAATTATTTCATTATTTCCTATTGATGGGTAGTATTCCATTGTAAGATTACTATCACAATTTATTTTCCATTCTATTGTTCATTACTTTTGTTTTATTCTCTGTAGGCTATAATGAATAAAGCTGTTATATATGTTTTTCTTCAAGTCGTTTATTGACATTTATTTATTTTGTTAAACATTGTATTAACTTTCTACTGCTAATGTAGCAAAATACCACAATCTGGGTGGCTTAAAACAACAGAAATTTATTGCCTCACAGTTCCAAAGGCTAAAAGTCTGAGATCGAGGTTCTGTCATCAGGGCCTCAGTCCTTCAAACCTGTGCAGCATCCCTGCTGGCCTCTCCCCAGTTTCTGGTGGTTTTTGCTGGCAATTGTTGGCATCGTTTGGCTTGTGGCTGTATAGCTCCCATCTCCACCTTCATCATCACATGGTGTTTCCCTGGCATGCATATCTTTATCTGCACAAGCTGTGTTCTTACAAGGACACCGGTCATATAGGGTTAGGGGCCCACCCTCCTTCGTTATGACCTCATCTTGGCTTAACTAATTGCGTCTGCAACAACCATATTTCCAAATAAAGTGAAAGTCTGAGGTACTGGGGGTGAGGACTTTAGCATTTCTTTTTTAGAGGGAAACAATTCAACCCATAATAAACACCTTGGAGAGGGAATGCTGGATTACACAGTAGGAGTGTGTTTGTGTGCGCGCGGGTCTGTGTGGCTTTATAAGAATAGCCCAGTTGTTATATCACTTTACACTCTCATTCCCGTGTAAAATGAATGAGTGTTCCAATTTTACACCGCTGTTCTAGCAAGCGTGCGGTGATGTCTAATTTTGGTTATCTCTCCATTTACTGATGTAGTCTTTAATTTCTGAAAACAATGTTTTGCAGTTTACAGTATAAAAAAATCATGCATACATTTTATTAAATTTTTCCTAAGTGGAGATAAATTTTAGCTATGCTATTATAAATGGAACTTTTATTCTATTTCATTTTTAAATGTTTCTTGCTAATATAAAAAAATGCAATTGATTTTCTGTATATTGAATTTGTATCCTAAGGACTTGACAAATTCACTTATTTATTGTAAAATTTGTGAACATATTTAGAATTTTCTATATAAACAACCATGTCATCTGCAATTTCTTTACACTCTATGAATTCTACATATTTTTCTCGAGTTATTTCTGGTAAATCACTGAATAGAACATGTGAGGATAAGCACCACGGCATTTTTTTTCTTCTTGATCTTATGGGGAGAGTGTTCAACACTACCATTAGACATGTTGTTAGCTGTAGCACTTTTGTGAATGTCCTTTGAAAAATTAAGTACGTATTTTTCTATTCCTACTTTATTGGAAGCTTTTTAAAAATAATAAATGGAAGTGAGATTTTGTCCTAAGACTTCTGTGCAGCTAATGAAAGGATTGTGTGTTTTTTTTCCTTTGTTCTGTTAATTGGGTGAAATATTTTAATTAAATTTAAATTGTTAATATGTCACTTAATCCCTCAACAAACTCCATTTTGCCAATACTCATCATACTTTTGTATATAAGTGAATTTGATTTGTTACTATGTGGTGAAAATTTCTGTATTGGTGTTTATGAAAGGTACCTATCTGCCCTCTCTTTTCTTATAAAGCCCTTTGCAGCTTTGAAAAGAGGGTGACTCTGGGATTCACAATATGAATTTGGCAGTGTTCTTTCCTTCTTTATGAGTTTGTTCAAGGATAAGATTTCATCATATTGAAATATTGGGCAGAAGTCAACATAGGAATTATCTTATTCTGAAGTTTTTTCATTGTGGGAAATATTTTGAATACAAATTCAATTATTAACACATATAGTTCTAATAATGCTATATATGCCCACTCCTAATTACGTTTCTCTACCCTACCCTTCCTTTTCAGCCTTTATACAAAATTTTTTCCTCCTCATGATAAAATCTTTTGATACATCCTTCTTCTGCTGCAGTTTAAGATTAAATACAGCAATATAATCACAATGAAGCAATGGTGTTTGCAACCGATGCTGATGATCTTGACTTATTTAACATCTTTAGCACTATATACTTTATATCTTTAGTCTATATACTTTCTAGGCATATTGAAGTACACTG
Organism: Cheirogaleus major; assembly: GCA_963574435.1. Taxonomy (NCBI): domain Eukaryota; kingdom Metazoa; phylum Chordata; class Mammalia; order Primates; family Cheirogaleidae; genus Cheirogaleus; species Cheirogaleus major. The sequence goes on along the minus strand of CAUYPO010049863.1, from coordinate 1,644 downwards.
GGGCTTTATCAGCATTTCTTTTTTGACTAACTCATAATTTTGTTGTTTTCCTCATTTGGATCAAGGATTGCTGGAGGTTAAGTAGCCTTTGTTCAAAATAAGCAGGAAGTTTCTAACATGAACTTTTTTCCTTGATGAGAGTCATGTACAAATCATAAATTGGTCAAATCAATCTCTCATTGCTTTGAATTTCTTTTCATTTATTCAACGGAACTGGCAATTTCCCTTGCCATAGTTGTACTACATGGTTTGCAATAGAAAATGTTCTTTTTCATATACAGATGACAAAGTATAACACAATATTGAGTATTGCTGTGTTACTTTTTTCTCAAGTCTTATGGAACATTGTGGCATTCTTTTTTGTAAGTAAACATGAAATTATAGATGTTTCTCAAACAACAAATATGTGTTTTACTATATAAAATGTACATCCTTACTGCTGTTTCCAAGTCTTTTTGTGTATAAAATAACTTTTACATTAATGTCAAATCATAGCATATTCTTTTTCTTTAAGATATATTAAGTGACAATAAAACTCAATATGTGTGGTTCTAAAAATATACATACATCATTTAGTTAAAGTAAGGAGAATATCAACAGCTCTTGCCAAGATATGTACACAAGCATTTGCAATTGTATTATAATTGCTGTTTGGTTGATAATAATTAAGAGTCCATTATTATAATATGCAACCTGATTTTCATCTTTTTTGCAGGGTACACATTGCAAAATTTTCTTATTTTACAATATTATCTAAGTTCTCCAAAATAATGTTTAAAAACTAGTAAAACCTGCTGTATCTTGATCTTAATGTAATGAAAATGAATTCAGGGTTATAATATTTAATATCATGTTTCCTGTTATTTGGGGTAATTAATTTTATTGGGTAGAATTAGTTTCCTGAATTGATATTTTAGTTTGGTTTTTTTAAAACAAATTGTATCATGTAGTTACTTTAAACTGTTAAATAATTCAGTATGAATTGTTAAAAATATGTCCACCACTCCCTTTCCATTTATATTTTTTCAAAAGGATTTCATTTTTACTCTTTTATCTGATGCTTTGGTATTAATTTCTAAATATGTTTATATTGTTATTTATTGAGACTATCTCTGTTTTAGATTTTGTTTTTCCTTTTTTACATTGCAAGTTAAAGATTTAGCTCACTATTACCCAACCTCCAACCTACACACACACAGACACACACACAGTTTCCATCCTCTCAATATATTTTAAGTATAGTATTGACTACATTAAACTTCAGTGATTAATTCCTCTTCATGTAAGTCAGAATTTCAGAAAATAAACCCCTTGGATCAGTGGTTTAGACATCTGAGAAGGGAGCACCAACCACCTGAGACTGGTACCTCTGAAGGTTTCTAGGAAGCCTAGTTCTTGCCATTCTTTTTTTTTTCAGCATATTATGGGGGTACAAATATTACGGTTATGTATATTGCCCATGCCCCCCTCCCCCCTCGAGGCAGAGACTCAAGCATGACCATCCCCTATACGTTGCACATCTCACTCATTATGTTTGTATATACCCATCCCCTCCTCCCCCCTCCCACCCACCCAACACCCGACAAATGTTATTCCTATATGTCCACTTAGGTGTTGATCCGTTAATACCAATTTGCTGGTGAG
>CAUYPO010049853.1:0-10784 GCA_963574435.1 Cheirogaleus major | reverse complement strand
CTCTCCCTAAGAAGGGTTAGAGGTATGCCCTTCCCCTCGACAATGCTCGCCACATCCCTATGATGTGGGTCTTGCCCCTCCCCCCATTTCTTGTCTTTTTGATAATAGCTGTTCTGACTGGGGTAAAATGATATCTCCTTGTGATTTTGATTTGCATTTCCCTGATGATTAGTGATGTTAGGCATTTTTTCATATATCTGTTGGCCATTTGTATATCTTCTTTTGAGAAATGTCTATTCATATCTTTTGCTCACGTTTTAATGGGATTATTTGATTTTTTACTATTGAATTGTTTAAATTCCTTTATAGTCTAGATATTAGTCTCTTGTCAGATGAATAATTTGCAAATGTTTTCCCATTCAACAGGTTGTCTCTTTGCTCTGTTGATTGTTTCTGTAGCTATACAGAAGCTTTCTAGTTGAACATGTTTTCTTATAGAGCTATGTTAAATAGATGTTCACATTTCCATTGTGTGAATAGATAGCTTTGATAGCTTTTCTTTGCTCAATTAGCAGAGACAGATCTGAAGACTCTGTATTGTTAATACAGCCTTAACCAGAATAACACTGCTGCTTGCTTAGTTATTTGTGGACTTTCTTAACTTGACTTTGTACTTGTACGTGGTAAGATTACAAAGTCAACTGCTGCTTACAAAGTTCTCAGATTTTGTTTTTATAAAACCAAATCTGGACCTTAAAAGATTTATAATTATACTGTTCAATTTTCCTTAGCATTTTAAAATATAGCATTAATACTTCCATGGGCTAGAAAGAAATCTAGAGAAAGTAAGTTTTCTAGATATGGAAGAGTGGAGGGAGATAGAGTTTGCTGTATGTGACGGATTTTTTTTTTTGTTTAATCCTGACGAATGTTACAATTTGGCAAAGCCTTTCTTCTAGGATTCTGTTATCTTAAACTGACTTTGTAAAGAATATTTTGTTTATATGCAACATTTTAGCAGGTATTTTGAGTGTTGCCATTTCTCTTTGTTACACTCTAAATAAGTTATTTGTCCTTTATAATTCTATAGTAGTTAAAGCAAAGTCAAATGAATATAAACCTTCAACTAGTTTTGGCTTAGTTGTTAACAGATCTTTTATAGTATTGATTCTTAGGACCCCTGGTGGGTAGAGAACCTATTGAATAAAATAAAAATGGATTTGGACCTGCTGTAATTAATTATGTTTTAATACTATCCCTATTCAGATGAGCATGAGTACTAATTAAATACAGTTTGCTTTGGCATCATCCTTTGCTTACATATTGTCAGACAGATTTCAGTGGTATTGTTCAAGCCATCCTGACCGAATTTTGCAAGTAGAATCTTGAGACTCACAGCCTCAAGTGACCGGCTTGCAGTTAAATTTAGAGCCCTTACTGAGTTTCTTTGAACTATTAATTTTGTTTATTCAAAAGTTGCTATTATTACTATCAGGTTTATCTAGCACAATTCCTTATAAGCCTTAGCAGACAGATCATAATTTCATTATCTTTTTGCAACCAAAACCTCTCTTTTTAAAAATACTTCACAATTTTATTAAACATTGCTATCAGATTTCTGTTTATTATCCAATTATTACTGATTTTCTTTTTCTGAGTTGAATACTAGATGAAGGCATATGAATGCTTTAATGTAGTAGTTAAGAGCCTAGCCTCTGAAGTCAAATTTCCTGAGTTTGAATCCTGGCCTACTTTGCTCTATGCCCTTGGGCAAGTTATTTAACTGCTTCGAACTTCAGTTTCCTAATATGTAAAAAGGAAATAATACTAGGAACTACCTAATAGGGCTGTTTTGACAATTAAATGTAGATAGATAGCTAGATGGATAATGCATTTCGTGAGTTATTTATTTAGTTAAATTCCAAGATATTTTGTTTATTTTTTGATTCCTGCAAATGTTCTTTATTCTAGGTTTGTCGTTGTCTTTCCAGGGCTAGGGAAAACTGTAGGATATTTGAGTATTACAGTTACATACCTAACTATGTATAAATTTATTCCTATCTTGTCAATTGTCTTATAGCCCCAAACTTAGGTTAGGTGATTACGAATGGGAGGGGTGTAAGGAAAACTAAGACATTATCTCAACTTTTGATAGATGGTTAATTAAAGACATTTAATGTGACCCACTCTCTTGACCACCAGAAAGATGCCTTCTCTCTCACTTCCCAGATGAAATCAGGCTTTTCAGGGACAGGCTCCCCTGGCACTCTGCACTGTAATGAAATAATTGTGTGATTCTTTTTGTCGAGTACCTTTCTCTTCCTACTAGATTATATGTTATGATGCCAAAACTTTTTTTTTCCTGCTTTTTTTTTGGTTCCTAGCATGTCTTGCTCAAAAGTGTATATAGTAAATATTTGTCGAATGATTAAATGAGTTCTCATTTTAGAGATGAACAAACCAAGATGCTTATTGTACAGGACCTATCCCAATTCACACATTTTCTGAAAACGGTTATAACTAGAACTCAAGTTTCAAGTCTCTTATGCTACAGTTCTCTCTGCTCTTTCTAGTACACTATGAAAATTTAGGATCTAGAGTAATATCTACAAATGCCTTATTACAGACGTAGAATACACATGTCCCAAGGGGCTATGAAAAGTGAGAGGCAAGTATAAGTTCTTTTGTCAGGGTTGGATGATAGGTACAGAAAGGCTTAAGGAAAGAAGAGACATTTGAACTGGACTTTTAAGGATGGATAGATTTTAGTTAGAAAGTTATGAGAAAGGTCACTCCAGCTATAAATGGTATTTTATATAATTGTATGTATCATTTTATCCTCAATATCTTTAATGCCATTATTTCAGTAAATCTTTAAAATATACATATATTAATCAGCTAATGATCTTATCCTATTTCAGTGAACAACGTGGGAATGTCATATGAGTATCCCGAATACTTTCTGGACATTCCTGACTTGGACAATGTAAGTCTTTCTTTGTATATTATGGTAGCAAAAATAACGTATGCAGGTCTTAGGAGACAATATGGTATAATGATTCAGACTATGAGCCCTAGATTCCAACTGCCTGAGGTTCACACCTTGAGTCTTCTACTTACTACCTGAGTAGCCCTGGGGATGATCCTAACCATACTTACTCTCAGTTTCCTTGTTCATAAAATAGGCAAATAGGGATGTTAGAAGGATTGAATGAGAAAATATTTACAACCTCATTTATACAGTGTCAGGTTCAACAATAGCTTTAGTTTTATTCTTATTTTTATTTGTATTATAGCAAAACAGCTCTACTTTTATATAATTCTAAACATCAATTTAAAAATTACAGATATGTTAATATATAGCAATGTGGTTGATTCAGGTAAACCAGCTCTACCAAAATGAAAGCTACATCCTTGCCATGTGCATAATCCTTTACTAAAAACTAGAAAAGCGTATCATTGAAGGACTATGTAAATTTTTTTTAAATTATAAAAAATCTTGGGTTCAAGAATTTCTATTCTCCATATTAGCAGAGAGGAAATTGCAGTGTTCTATTTATTTTAGATTTAGCATGTCTTTTTGCTTCCAGGTTTTACTTTCACATATACCTTGGGTTTTACATATTTACTTTTGTTAGAAAAATGCTGTAATACTGAGTGTAAAATAAAATCTGCCTCTCCACCTCAACTCTTGTCATTTTGCAAGGTCTCTGTAATATCTGGGGAGACTTTCAATATATCTCTAGATTACTTAAGTATGTATCTAATATGGTTACTTTTGTGATGAAATCTATATAAAATTATTAATTTTTTTACAGACCATCAAGAAACTGATAAATATTAATGTTCTTTCAGTTTGTAAGGTAAGCAGCTCCTTATAAATATGCTATCCTTTTTTGGTTCTTTCTATTTAAAAACACTGGCATAATCAGCTTGTTCATTTCAGTCTACTCTTGTTTAGATGTATGTATGTATTCCAGTGGTTTATTTACTTATGTCTTCAGAAAATAGAAAGAACTGAACACCAAACAGGTGTCTGTATTATTTTGCATTTTAAAAACTGAACAGTTATTAAATGCCTTCTATATGCGAACACTGTGGTAGGCACAAGGACTACAAAAACCAACTTAGGCTGGAGATTGATTTTTACAAAGATTTCATCCACATGCTATTATTCATCGCTGATAAATTATTTCCATTTAGTCTCCCCTGTGATACATTTGAGTTGGTAAATGTTGTGGTAAAGCATTGTATGGGGAATATGGGACTATAAAGTAACGAGGGTGGTTTCTGTAAGCCACACATAATAACTAGTCTAGTTGCTAGTTGATAAGCATGCTTTATAGCTGCATAACTTTGTATGATAACCAAAGATAACACAGTCAGTATCGGCCAAAAGAAAGAATATGTAGCAAATATGAGCATCTTAACACCATTTTTCCTTATATTTTACAGTAACTACAAAAAGATACCATACCTTGATTATACATACCAGAGCAGTGAAAAATATTGCTTGTGACAGAATTCCCACAGGTAGTGTCAGATACTTTAAATTGAACATACCCATAGAAAGCCAAATCCATTTTCAATTACTCGTATACACTAATTTATTTAAGGAAATCAAAAAATGTTTAACTCAAAATTTATTAGAATTGACCAGATAAATATAAATAAGAACTTAATTATTAATTTTCACTTTATGGCATTGTGGTCCTTTTCTTTATTGTGAATGTTTAAAGAAAAATTTTCCTTGTGCTTTCATGTCCTGAGAGAAACTATAAATAACCCTTAGAAGTTTATTTCAAATCCAAGGACACAACCTTATGTCTTGCCCGATTTTTCATGTATGGCTATGCATACACATATGCCTGTGTGACATACATGTGGTTTAAAAGTGTTAATTCAATTTTAGAAGACAAATAACATTTGGTAGCTTGCTACTTAAAGGTACTATAAATGAACTAAATGATAATTTTGTAAAGTAAATAATCACTCCCACTGTATCTTTTTCTTTGTTGTATTAACCAAGTTTTTTTTTGTCATGGAAGATTCAGTTTAAGTGAGGTAAATGAGTTACAAGTGGAACCATGCAGCAAGACCCACATTCACAACATTGGTGCTTTTAAAACATAGTTAATATGAATATATCTGTATGGTTTCAAAGATATTTTCTTAGCATATTTATATAAATGCAATTTTCTTTAATAATCCCTATGAGGCTTCAAGTTAATTAAATAACTCTACCATTTACTAGTTATATTGGACCTTGAGAAAATTACTTAACCTATGTACTTTAGTTTTTCATCTGTTAATTGAGGATGATTATTCTCTTTGCTTCACAGAGTTGTGAGGCATTAAACAAAGTAACGCATATAAAACTCTTAGAATAGTGCCCAGATCATATAGTAAGGGCTCTCAAAATGTTGTTGTTAAACTCAGGACTGGTAAACATTTTTTTGTAAACATTTGCAACTATGACTATTTTTTAGCAAGCAAAGTTTTTTTGATCAAAATTAATATCACTTCTAGCCTACAAATATTTTGTGATTTTTGCCTTTTGAAATGACCGCTATGTACTGTTATTTTGATATATCTTTGCTGGTACATTTGGCCAAATGCTTGAAACTAATGAGTGTTAAATCAATATGCATGTGTTTCATGATATATTATGCTGAGTTAATGATAAAATGTGTTCAAGTATTTCAGTTTTGTTTTATGGGATTATTAACATTAGCTAAAATTAGTCTCCTGATAATTTTAACTCTTATGTCAGAAAAACTGTATAAGGTTTTTACTCTATATCTGTTAGTATTTTCTCTTATAACCTCCTGTTTGTCTGCACTTTCGTGGTTTTTTTTTTTTTTTTACTCTTATAGTGTAAAACACTGGCCCCCTCTGTCTCCTCAAACATGCGTTTTTGGTTGGCAGTCTACAGAATACTAATGATAAAAGGCCACAGTCCTGCCCTTAATCTGTGAGAATCGGTCAGCCTGCTGTGCTCCATGGTCGCAGACGGCACCCTTCAAGCAGCATCTGAGCACAGATCAGCATGTGCAGTGGCCCTCACATCCTGTCCCTGCGTAAAGACCAAATAGTGCAAAAGGGAAGGCGTGGATAAAACAGCACAAATTCAAAAGCACCATAGAGTATCTTTCAGTTTTTTTAAAAAACGATGAAACAAAAATGAGGTATCATTCCTAATATCTTGACAAATTATAAAGTGCTTCTCCCACGTCTTCATTCTTCCTCCTCTTCTTTCTTTTTCACGTTGTCATATGCATGTGTTATTATGAAATGAGTTAGTGGAGACAAACGGTAATTTATTAAACACTTGTGAGCCATATTGATAGGAAGTATCATTGGCAGGAGAACTGAATATGTGCTTCAAATTTTTGTACGTAAGCTTTTTTTCTTCCAAACTAAATCGCATTTTTAAAGTATTAAGGGAGATTGCTATTTAAAATATTTGTTCATTAAGCCAAATAATCATCCCTTAATTTATCTTTAATATGAAACTGAATTTTCTTGTACCTTTGTGATGTACACTCTTGATGGAAAAACAATTCAAAACTCTCAACTTAGAAAATAAATGGATCATGGAAGTAATACCATCTGGAGGATAGTAGTTTTTGTTTACTGATTAGTTTTTGTTGTACTATAGGCAGGATCAATGTAGTTGTCATTTCTGAACACAGTTTGCTAGTGACCATTCAGCTATGAAAATGGTTTGAGTGGGCTAGGCCTGGTGGCTCACACCTATAATCCTAGCACTCTGGGAGGCTGAGGCAGGAGGATTGCTTGAGGTCAGGAGTTGGAGACTAACCTGAACAAGAGTGAGACCCCGTCTCTACTAAAAATAGAAAGAAATTAGCTGGACAACTAAAAATATATAGAAAAAATTAGCTGGGCATGGTGGCGCATACCTGTAGTCCCAGCTACTCAGGAGGCTGAGGCAGAAGGATTGCTTGAGACCAGGAGTCTGAGGTAGCTGTGAGCTAGGCTGATGCCATGGCACTCTAGCCCAGGCAACAGAGCAAGACTCTGTCTCAAAAAAAAAAAAGTTTGAGCGGAACAGTGGGGGCAAGCGATGTGTAGTGACTAACCAGCAGGCAAGAAGAAGAAGTTAGGGCATGATTGTATAGGACCTTGGGTGTGGGCTCCGAAGGATGGAGAGCCATAGAAAACCTTCAAGTAGAAGGAAGGTGTGATCCAATCTATGTTGTAGAAAGACAGTTCTAGTGGGAGACTGACATGGCAATATGTGTTTTATGGTATATGTGTTTATCTTATTTATACTGAGAGAAAGATGTTCTCCCAGGTTTAGGGCTCTTTGGTGCTGCTATGATTTGCTCTGTCGTGTATTTGGATGAATTGTACCTGTTGTTCTTTAGTTGACTGTGTTATGTTCCCAGGGCCAGGACCACATTTTCAGTAGCAATGGCTGTTTGGAGCCTTAGGGTAACTTAAAAAAAAGATGAAAACTGGTCTGGCTACCAAATCTTAGAAGGTTTTATGGCAGCTGGACATCAGGGGAACGAGGGTATGGATGTCTGCAGCCCAGTGCCATGAGGAATTCACTGAAAAAGTCTTATATGCCAAAGACCTCTTCTCACCATCACTGCTGGTCCAAGTTTTATGTTCTCACCAAACCACATGATAGGGAATAACAACAGGTGGAGGAGAGACTGGTAAAGTCAGCTTGCCCTTGAAGGTTTGGACTTGTGCCCCTAATTTGGAGATGTTTGCAGGGTAGGGCCCCTGCTTCTGTGCTGTGTCCTGAGCATTGAATGACCTGGCTTTACATTCCTTCAGGTCCACGTATTCCTGTCCTGGATTAGTAGGTCAGATGATTATAAAAAGCACATAAGTCCCACATTCCAGTAGAAGAATGAGGAAAGTGAAATATCCTGAGACCAAAGGAATTACAGGTCATTGCCAGAGGAAGTGGTGGTCATGTGGTCCAGAGGTATACTGGGGAAGACATAGTAATCAGAATAGCCCTGATTTTGTTTTAATGTATTCCTTTCCAGTCATTTTTCTATGTACATTTAGTAAATAGTTTGTAATCATATATACATGGATATATGATAAGAGAGAGAGAAACATAAACATTTTTTTCCATTTGGTTCTTAAATGTTGAGAAACAGTTTTCCTTTTTTTTTTTTTTTTTTTTTAAATTGGGGTGGTGGTGGTTGTGAGAAGCTTTGTTCAGTTTCCTTGGTTTCTGTTGTTGTTGAGACAGAGTCTCACTCTGTTGCCCTGAGTAGAGTGCATCATCGTAGATCACTGCAACCTCAAACTCTTGGGCTCAAAAGAGATAGATCCTCCTGCCTCAGCCTCCCAGGAAGCTGGGGCTGCTGGCGTGTACCATAATACCCAACTGGGTTGTTTTTCTATTTTTGGTAGAGATGGGGTCTCACTCTTACTCAAAATGGTCTCCAACCCCTGAGCTCAAGCAATCCTCCCGCCTCTGCCTCCCAGAGTGCTAGGATTACAGGCGCAAGCCGCCATGCCCGGCCTAGCCCTGATGTTTAATCATAAACAGCTCTTCTAGGCCATTTAGCTCTCCAGTTCCGGTTGATTGTTTCACTTTTTAATCTTACCCAATGTTTTGGGTTTATTTCTTTCTCTCAGTGGCTTACTTAACTGGGCTTTCCCTTTACCAGGGATGTTTAGAAGCCTTGTTGCCTGCTTTTCCAGTTTTGCTCTCAAATCCTTCAGGAATAAATTTAGTCTTGTTCTTGTTCCCTGTAGAGAAGTTAAGTGGTGTAGAAATTCTTTTTAGGTGATCAATATGGCAGGTAGATCAGTCTCAACTGTAAGAGAAATCTTTATAGATAGGGTTTTCTTCTTACGATTACCAATGCTCTGTGACTAAAATCTAAATCTTATTTTTCATCAAAAGCGATGACCTTCACACCAGAAATGGTGGAGTTTAGAGACAAACCTCAAGGTATTAAAGCACACTTTTCTAAAACAGTTCCAATTTTATGCCTGGAGGTTATTTCCATCCAAAAATAGAGAGTTTGCAAATGAAATTGTTGAACTGCTATTGATTACTATTAGGGAAACCATGGAAAATTGGAGAAGTACCACAATTCCAGAGACAGGCAAATATAGGTCTAATTTCAAACAGGTTGTATACTGATTTTCACATCAATCCAAAGACAAGTTCTAAAATAGATCTTGTTTGTACTGTTTTTTTCTGATTTGAGATCACTTGTTTTAACACCTAGCAAATTAGGGTTTTGCCTCCCTTCTCTGGGCCAGGCTGTTCTTTGATTCCATTAATCATAATTTTTGGACCTCAAGAGACCATGAACTCTTCACTTCTTTTCACATGAGCACTGCCCAAACCGTATTAGCTGAGCTGCCTGCAGCCCCTAAGTAAAGGTTGGAAAACCATACCTGCAAATAATACTGAACTCTGAAGCTGCCGCTGGGTTTGGTGAATAAGCTAGAAGCTAGAGAATGGTCCTGCCTACAGCTGCACCTCTTAGGATATATCCTGGCCTTTCTGAAAAATAGTGGGGGTGTTTTGACCTTCCTTATTAACTTCCTTAGCACCGAGAAGGAAATGGTTGGGGGTGTGGCCCAAAGTAAAATGTTTTAACAACCTCCACTTATAGCGAAATACCATTGAGTTTTGTTCTCCTTATAGGGGGATGGGGAAGAGGAATCTCAAGTAGGCAGTTGTAATTTAGTTCCTCCTTCATCAGATATTCAGCTAAGGTGGGGACTTGAAACCATGTTTTATTAGGGGTGGGGCTGGATAGGGAGCCTTCATGACCCCTCCAGACTAAATTAGGTCTCTCATTCATGCGGTTCCAGTGCACACTGCCTGTCTTCCCTTCACTGAGCATTTCGATTTTAGTTTACAGTCTCTGTTAGATTGAGTCGTTCTTTCACTTTTGAGCCTCTCTACAGATTGTAAGCACTATGAGGGTTGGTACCATGTCCTTTTCCTTTCCTGCGTTATCCTAGCCCTGGGGTTCACATGTCAGGTGCACAACAAATGTTTTTTGAAGAAATAAATGAATGAATCTTAAAAACTGAAAATTCAAGTTCTTTGGAAATAAGGATCACACTGATTATTTGTGGCCCTAGAAGGTTGAACTTGGCTCAATTGATTTATACACTGAAGATAATTGTGTGAACTTCCTAATCTTTGGATCTGCCAGAAGTGGAATGGGTAGGTGAGTTCCCTTTCTGATTCTGGGTCAGAGGTTGCAAAGCAATGGTCTGTTGGCCACATGGGCCTATTCAGATGGACATATTCTGGTTGGCTCAGTTTTCAAACTTAGAAAATTTCACACCCAGATTTCTAGCTTCTCTTAGGAAAAATCTGAAAATTGGGTAACACAGACCTGAACTACTGCATGGCAACAAGTGACTAGAGCTGAATAGCTTCTGAATATATATATTTTTTCCTTTTATTTCATCATATTATAGGGGTACAAATATTGTTAGGGTTACATATATTGCCCCTGCCACCCCTCCCCCCAGCTTCTGAATATGATAAGCAGTTAGGCCTGCAACTCTCCAGATCACCACATTCCCACTAGGCCCTATTGTTTATCTCCCTAACTTACGTTCCCTGCCTGGCCCATTTAGGCATTTGAGTTAGAGTTCCCGTTTCAGGGGACTCCAGGTGTTCAGTCTACACAAACTGCTTGGCGAAGATGAGGAATTAAAATGGCATTGACTAAATCAATCTCTTCTTGGTCCATTTGGGCTACTGTAACAAAATACCTTAGACTGGGTAGCTTATGAAGAACAGAAACTTATTTCTCACAGTTCTGGAGGCTGAGAAGTCCACGATCAATGCTTCAGCAGATTCGGTA
>CAUYPO010049852.1:0-11425 GCA_963574435.1 Cheirogaleus major | reverse complement strand
GGGCATGATGGCACATGCTTGTAGTCCCAGCTACTCGGGAGGCTGAGGCAGGAGGATCACTTGAGCCCAGGAGTTTGAGGTTGCTGTGAGCTAGGCTGACGCCACGGCACTCTAGTCTGGTCAACAGAGTGACACTCTGTCTCAAAAAAAAAAACAAAAGAAAGAAAGAAAAGAACTGGTGGAAGTTTGGTGAATGAGGCAGAATTTGGGCTGTAACAAGTTAATTTTCTGTCCCTGGGAGGTGAGGTACCCACAAAGTCTTATCACTGTGCTATCAACCCTGGAAGCTGTATTTTCCTGCTTCAGCCACTGGGAACCTATAGATTGTTCTGTAAATTGCTTCCCTAAGGTAGTCTCCACAGTCAGATAGAAACCTGACCACTGAGATTTGTCCAAAATGGAGGCCAGAAAAAGGAGAGAGGTATACTTATTAAACAGTGTGGGAACTCTTAAGGCAAGAGGCTGGAATGAACCTATAAGAGGATGAAACCACATCTGCAAATGAGGGAATGTAGGCTTCAATCCCTGGCTAATTCCACTCTCTTTATTTCACCTCATACAATGGTTCTTTTTCACAATTCATTCCCAATCCTAATGCCCTTGGTTGACCCACCAGAAAAATTCCTAACCAGGCTAATTTTCTCTGACATCTGCTCTTCTTTCCTCTCTTCCTATCCCATTTCTCATTTTCTCCCTTGCCTTGGATGATCTTTTGTCTGTTTCTCCAGAGAGGGATTCCCATCAGGACAAGTAGGGAACTGCCTTGGGTGAGTATCACCTCCTGCCACTCCTCGACCACCTCTGAAATGTCAGGCCAGCCCACATGCAGACACACTTCCTGTTCAACAACATTGTTCCTAAGAGGTCATTACCAGGAGAGGTGAGTCAGAGGTATAGAGGGACATGCTCAAGAGCTCTTAGCAGATACCAGAGACAACACATTCAAGTGGTGGCCTGCCTGTAAGAACAGGAAGGATAGAGGAAACTGGAGAATAAATGAAGAAAGAACAGGACAGTGAAAGCCAGGTAAAAGTAAAGCAAACCTTTCTTCCTTCCAGTCTCCTGTTTATGTATGTGCCTGACTCTTGGGTCTGTAACACTCTAGCAGAGAAAAACCTTAAGGGATAAAATCTCAAAATCAAATCACACAGTGGATCCTTATAGCTATTTTATTGGATTCCTCTCTGCTCCAAGCATGTCAAACTACATTATTTCTTTTTTTTTTTTTCCCAGAATTTACCAAATTAATAAGTTTTTTTTTTTTTTTTTTTGAGACAGAGTCTCACTCTGTTGCCCGGGCTAGAGTGCCATGGCGTCAGCCTAGCTCACAGCAACCTCAAACTCCTGGGCTCAAGCGATCCTTCTACCTCAGCCTACCAAGTAGCTGGGACTACAGGCATGTGCCACCATGCCCGGCTAATTTTTTACATATATTTTTAGTTGGCCAATTAATTTCTTTCTATTTTTAGTAGAGACAGGGTCTCGCTCTTGCTCAGGCTGGTTTTGAACTCCTGACCTTGAGCAATCCGCCCGCCTCAGCCTCCCGGAGTGCTAGGATTACAGGCGTGAGCCACTGCGCCCGGCCCCTATTTCTTGATATATTTGAATTTAGAAAAAAAATAGGCTGAGGGCAGCCATTTGCATCCTGTATTTTTCCAACCCCATAGATTTTCCCCTCCTTGAGAAAATCCAATATCTTCTCTTCTGAAATTATTCTTTCACCAACTTTATTGTTCTTCAGAGTAAGAAAGAGGAAGAGGTGCTAAATGAGAGCACAATTCTCTCCCATCCCATTCACTCCACATCTATTGAGCATCTAATATGAGCACTATTCTACTTTCTGGACTGAATTTGGAAAAATGGTGTTCTCTCTCTCTCTCTCTCTCCTGGTACACCTTCCCTCCGGCCCCCTATGCCAGATTCTGACTATAGGACCAACTATTTACCTGGCATAACATAAGTGACCACCATTGGCTGACTGAATCTCTAAAAGGGTCCACAGAAAGAGAAGGGAGGGCCTGAAAAAGAAAAAGAAGAGGAAAATGAGAACAGAGAAAAATAAAGGAAAAGGCGAAGCAAATGAAAAAAGCAAAAGAAGGAGAGGAAAACAAGAAGCGAAGCAAAGAGGCAGGTAGTAAAAGATGGGAGGAAAGAGAAAAGGGAAGAGAAGGGTCAAGAAAAAGCGTGTTTTCCTCACCCAGCACATGTTGTGTTATGGACTACACCACCGCACCACCTTCCAGCAGACCCTCAAACCAGACCCTAGATTTTTCCAGGCTCAGGAAAAGAAACCTGACCCACATGGTTCTCCAGATGGAGTCACAGATAGAATCACTTTAATTGTGTCCACAGCAGAGAAGTGAAGTTGTGCAAAGCCCCAAAGTCTTATGCAATTGCTGTAGAGGCTCGGGGTGGGGAGCAGGAAAAGACATGGGCAAAGGAGGCATTAAACTCTTCTAGTCCACACCCAGTGGTAAACTCGGACCAGGGAGCAGCCTGAAGACCAGGATTACAGCAGGGACTAGAGCAGCTCCCCGGGCCAGGGAGGGGAGAAACAGAGAGCCTATGAAACCAGGCATCATCACACTATTCTGCCATCTCTAATCCTGGGAACAAAATACAGGTCGGATGACCCATAGGACAAGGAAGAATTATATTTTCAAGAGAGACAGATGAAGAATAGCCCATCCTCTCTGCCCAGAAGCTTCTCTTCAGCATACCTAAGAGGAGAGCAACATGTGAAAGAGAAAGTAGAAAAGGAAGAGGAAGAGGAGAAGGTGAAGAGAGAAAAAGGATGGGTTGCTTCAGTGTCCAGGTGTTAACTAGAGCTTCATGTCATTACAGCTTATAACAATAAACTTTTCCATAATGAAAGTCAGGTACCTGCAGTTAGGAGTGATTTGGCCTGCTTTGGACAACTTACAGAATGTCAGATCAAAAGGTTTGGAGCTTTTGTGACATTTGCCCCCCTTGAGCTCACAGGGAACAACAGGGCTGTTACAGACAGCTTTGACCGTTTTGGGTTCCTCATGGATGAATGTGTACTCATTTATGCAAGTCTGATTGTGCTCCTTCATCTTGTCTGCCATCATGGTATTGCATTCCCTAGCTGTGAGGTCAATCTGAAGATAGTCTTTCTTGCTCTGTGAGGGAGCCTCAGCTCTGAGCATCTTGTTTCCTCCAACCTCATCTTCACCAAGGATGGTGTCTTCTGGCCAGACAGGTTGCACCACTCCTTTGTTGCTAAGCACCAGGGTGTCTGTGGTTTGGGTACCCTCTCTCTCAGTGGCTTTAGCTTCATCCTGTGAGTCACTGGACCAAAATTCATTTAGCGGCTGATCACTGTCCTCCAGGACTGCTGCGGCCATCTGAAGCCCCAGGCCCAGGCCCACTCCCAGGCCCAGCAGCAGCAGCAACAGCATGAAAAAGACCTGCACCAGATTCATCTTCATTTTGCCTGGAGGGGAAGATGGAAATGGAAGAACACAACTTTGAGATGAAAATCGGCTCCCATAGAGACCATAGTCTCCCTATACCCTGTAACACCTTCTTTGGGGTCTCCTCTCCCTTTCCTCTTCAAGACAGTGATTCTTTCTTTCTTTTTTTTTTGTTTCCTATTTCTCTTGTCCCTCCCTGCCACATGCTCTGGTGCTATGTAATAAATAAGATATGGCTCTTAAAAAGTAGGAAGATGACCAGGGCAAGCAGTTCTAAAGTGGTTTATATATGAGGAATCAGTAAAGGAAGTTCACATCCGCTGATTCTTAAACAGAAATTCATTCCAAATAACCAAAGAGAATGATTGAGAAAACAAGTGAGTTCAGTGTCATGCTCACATTTAGAGAAATTCTTGTAGAAAGTCTTATTTTCAGTAAAGGACCAGAATTATCATAGGAGACCATCTTTCCATTTTTATCACAAATTTACTTTTGCTCATTCAAGTATCTATTACTCTCCTTGCTACTCACCCTCCCAAGAAAAAGATCAAAGGAATAGAAAAAGTACCCTTCTCACTCCTAAGCAGAGACTGGAGAAAAGATGTCCAGTTTTACATCTCAAGCACCCCTGCCCTTCTACGACTAAAGCACCTGGGTATTCCTTCCAATTAGGTTTGTACTCTCAGGGAAGAAGCAGAATAAGAATGAAACCAAAGAAAATCAAACAGTTGATCTGCTGGGGTTCCCTACTAATAAATACCGTAATGAGGCCGGGCGCAGTGGCTCACGCCTGTAATCCTAGCACTCTGGGAGGCCAAGGCAGGTGGATCACTCAAGGTCAGGAGTTCAAAATCAGCCTGAGCAAAAGCAAGACCCCGTCTCTACTAAAAATAGAAAGAAATTAATTGGACAACTAAAAATACACATAGAAAAAATTAGCTGGGCATGGTGGCGCATGCCTGTAGTCCCAGCTACTTGGGAGGCTGAAGCAGAAGGATTGCTTGAGCCCAGGAGTTTGAGGTTGCTGTGAGCGAGGCTGACGCCATGGCACTCTAGCCCAGGCTACAGAGTGAGTCTCTGACTCAAAAAAAAAAAAAAAAAAAGTACCCTAATGAAAGCTAAGGGAATGAGCATGTATGTTTGTCCTGCTGGGCTTGCCTCATTTCCCTATCAAAGAGAGATCTTCCCTAGAAAAAAAATGCTATAAAGAACATTATTGAGACAATTGATAAAATTAGAATACATTCTGTATAGAAGATAAGAATATTGCAGTAGTCCCTGCTGATCCACAGGGGATATGTTCCAACACTCCCAGTGGATGCCTGAAACTACAGATAGGGCACTATGT
The DNA here is from genome assembly GCA_963574435.1 of Cheirogaleus major. Lineage (NCBI taxonomy): Eukaryota > Metazoa > Chordata > Mammalia > Primates > Cheirogaleidae > Cheirogaleus > Cheirogaleus major. Next base: position 6,640 of record CAUYPO010049852.1, on the reverse strand, counting down.
TTTTTTCCTATACATATATATCTATGATAAAGTTTAATTTATAAATTAGGCACAGTAAGAGGTTAACAAATCTAATAATAAAATAGAACAATTATGACAATATACTGTTTGCAATTTTACAGATAGAAGATTCATTCTTACCATAGATCTTAGCTACCTCACCATACAAATTTTTTTCTTTCCTTGTTGAGAACTTTCACCTTTTCACTTAAAGGAAGCACTTTATAGCTTCTCTTTGGCATATCCAAATTGCCAGTATTACTGCTCTTACATTTTGGGGCCATTATTAAGAAAAGTAAGGGTTACCCAAGCACAAGTACTGCAATACCGAAACCGTGACAGTGTATCTGATAATGGCTACTAAGTGACTAACAGGCTGGCAGGTGGTGCCTACAGCATGGATACTCTAGACAAAGGGATGGTTCACATCCCAGACAGGATGGAGCAGGACAGCAAGAGATGTCATCACACTACTCAGAACAGCATGCAATTAAAAATTATGAATTATTTCTGGAATTTTCCACTTCATATATTCAGACCGCAACGGACCACCGGTAACTGAAACTGTGGGTAACAGAGACTACTGAATATCAATGTTTGATATACTGAATTTTAAAACTGTACTCTGATTATTTAAGAAAATATCCTTGTTTTTAGGGAATGCATGCTGAAATATTAAGGAGCAAAGGAGTACATACAATGTATGCAACCTGCTCTTAAATGGTTTAAAATATAGATATAAGTGTGTGTGTGTTTACAGAGAGAGAAAGAAAATCATAAAATAAGTGTGGATGAAAACATTTTAATGTATCTGGATAAAGAGTATTCAGGAGTTCCTTTTATTATTATTGCAACTTTTCTCTAAAGCTGAAAATCTTTCAAAATTTTTTTTTTATTTTAAAAAGAGAGAATTTCCCATGTTGTTACCTGGGGCACCCAACACCACTCTGTGACTTACCTACAAACCTAAGTAGCTTTAAATAGTCTTGAGTCCTCCCCAAGTTCTTCCCTCCCAGGGTTTCCCTCTGTGAGCAGTTCTCTGGCTGCTGATCTGCAGAAAAATGGTTATCTCCTGACAGTGCACATGCTCTTAAACCCAGACTTACTTCTTAAACCCACTCTCCCTTTCACTTCCCCCACCCAGCACTGCAAAACACGCTCAGCCAATCCTCCTTTCTGTTCCCACAAACACTTTGAAGTAAGGCTATTTGGGCACTGAGACAGATCCAAACACCCAAGACAGGAAATGTCTCCAGCCTGAGAAACTGGAGGCAGTTTTGTTTCATTAATCAATTGTTCCACTCCTGAGTTACACCCACTATCCTGTGGTTTCCTGCAAACAGCCTGACCTTGTGCATGAATTTCAAATCTAGTCATTTTCTTATATTCTCCACATGTACTTCCTTTAACCTTTTCCTGTAATTTCTGGAATGTCAAGACCTTTGCCCTTTATTTGGGTCATCTCTACAACATGGTTATTGTGCTTTTCACATTTTACAAGTGTCATGACTTCATTGGAAGATTTAGAGTATTTGAGTCAATCATGAATTTGCATACCTTTACCTATACCTTTACCCCACTGCACTCTCCACTCCCTCTTTCCATTCTCCAGGCAATAACCACATTCTCATAAGAATATCCAGATTTTGCAAACCTAATCATTTAGTCCTAGGTAAAAGATTATCTAAAGTAACACTATCATTATCAGTCCCTATAGCCTGGGTGAATAAAGCCAGGAGAGTTACAATGTTCATTCTAAGGTTCACATCTTTAACCGTGCTCTGGAGATTATGAAGGCACTATAAAAATTCTGTATAGATATAAAGAGGCCCTTTAGGAGAATGTATACCTTAGTGATTCAGGCAGGAGTTTTCAAATGGTGGTCTGAGAGCCACTACTGTGATCTACAAAATCTACTAGGCTGACTTTTTGCAGTGCTTGTTTATAATTTGCAACAATAACAACAACTAACTAGTATTGAGCTCTTATTTCATGCAAGGCACTAATTGTCCTTCAACCTCATAATTTGCTTGTGCTATCGCTCTTTGGTGCCATTCATCCTGGTGAGGTCTATTTGCCACATGAAGAGGACATCAAGAATTCTCTGCTGGCAGGGCGTGGTGGCTCACACCTGTAATCCTAGCACTCTGGGAGGCCGAGGCGGGCGGATCTTTTGAGCTCAGGAGTTCAAGACCAGCCTGAGCAAGAGTGAGACCCTGTCTCTACTAAAAAAAATAGAAAGAAATTAGCTGGACAATTAAAAATATATATATAAAAATAAGCCGGGCCATGGCGGCACATGCCTATAGTCCCAGCTACTCGGGAGGCTGAGGCAGGAGGATCCCTTGAGCCCAGGAGCTTGAGGTTACTGTGAGCTAGGCTGACGCCACGGCATTCTAGCCTGGGCAACAGAGTGAGACTCTGTCTCAAAAAAAAAAAAAAAAAAAAAGAATCTTCTGCTGAACCCAGTAGCAGTCTAGGGTCAGCAAGGATAAATATATTCAATTACAGGCATCACCTGCTTCTTTATAATTGGAGTGCTTTGGTTGCTACTAGAGATCATTTGAAATTAACTTTTGATAAAATATAAAAAAAGAAACTGGCGCTGCGTCGTTACTTTTGAAACACCTGGCGGGGGAACTGCTGTGGGAGCCGCTGAGGTCGCTGTCTGCCGGCTGCCGCGCGTGCCTTCGTCCGTGGGCCTGGCCATGGCGCTGCAGCTCGCCCGGGAGCAGGGCGTCACCCCGCGTGGGAGCGCCGAAATCGTGGCCGAGGTCTTCTCATTTGGTTTCAACGGCATTTTATATCAGCGTGGCATATATCTATCTGAAACCTTTACTCAAGTGCAGAAATATGGACTCACCTTGCTTGTAACTACTGATCTTGAGCTCATAAAATACCTAAACAACGTGGTGGAACAACTAAAAGACTGGCTATGCAAGTGTTCAGTTCAGAAACTGGTTGTAGTTACATCAAATATTGAAAGTGGTGAGGTCCTTGAAAGATGGCAGTTTGATATTGAGTGTGACAAGACTGCAAAAGATGATAGTGCACCTAGAGAAAAGTCTCAGAAAGCTATCCAGAATGAAAGCTGTTTGGTGATCAGACAGATCACAGCTGCAGTGACATTTCTGCCACTGTTAGAAGTTTCTTGTTCATTTGATCTACTGATTTATACGGACAAAGATTTGATTGTACCTGAAAAATGGGAAGAGTCAGGACCGCAGTTCATTACCAATTCTGAGGAAGTCCGTTTTTGTTCATTTACTACTACATTTACAATCTACAAAGTAAACAGCATGGTGGCCTACAAAATTCCTGTCAATGACTAAGGATGAGATGAGGAAAATCATGTAATATATAATTTTTAAATGTGGTTTTCCCAAAACCAAGTCAACTATAGTTGATAATGTTTTATTTCATTGGGTAATTTTTAGATGGGGAAAACCAACATTATACTTTACTGAACTATGTGTAATTGTTCCATTTTTTTTTTTGGTACCTTTTTGACTTACCATAGGGTTGACATAGTGAATTTATTGCACATTGTTCAAAGGGAACCAACAGATTTTTGTCAAAACTGTAATGTTAACTTCGTTGAAGGTGGTAACTATAGATGGAAAAACTTTTGCTATGAAGCTAAGTATTTACCCAAGTCAGACATTTTGGTCAAGTAGCTTGACTCAATATAGGTAGGGAGAAATTTAAATATAAAATACAGCAAAAGAAGTATGAATATTCAGAATCTTTGTTTAAATCCTAAAAATAACCAATAATCCATAAGTAATGATATATTGCCGTATTACATCCTTTTGTCATTTATTTCATTTTATAGTTTCCATATTGAATACGTTTCCAATTATTTGATTTTAATTCATGTAACTTGAACCCATGAAGCAATGGGTATTTCCAATGTTTAATTTACTGTGATACACAACTCTTAAAAAAAAATTTTGTGTGTGTTTTATAAAATCAAGCTTTAAATGAAAATGAGGAAATAAAGTTAAATTTGTATGTTTAAAAAAAAAAAAGAAAGAAAGAAACTAAGTCTGTGGTCTAAGTATAACCTTTAGACTGAACAGCTTTTTATTTTTGTTTTTTCCTTTTCTAGGCTGCAGTTTTCTCATTTTCTAAATTTGAATAGTGCTAGCACTTACTTCTAGGGCTGCTGTGAATATTACATAAGACACTGCATTAAAAGGTCAAATGTATTCGCTGTTATTGTTGTTATTGCTATTATGCAGTGCTTACCAAGGCATGCTCATTACTCACCCAACCAATACCATTTTCCTGTTTAGAAATAGCACATACTAAGGACTGCAGCTACCAACATTGCCGATTATTTCTCCTACAAGAGTCAAGCAATATCCTAGAATTTCGGAGAAGGAAGTAAGGCTCATATAGACTGACCTTTCATATTACAAATAAAATGGCTCAAAGAAGTTAATGTCTCTGATGCTATAGATAAGTAATGGCAGTTCTGATATTAGAATTTCTAATTTGTAGTTAAACAAAATTTATGACAGATAGATAGATAAATAGATGGTAGTTAGATAGATGATGGATAGATAGACAGATATAAAGAGACAGAGATAGGACAGGTACTGATTTTAAAATTGACAATTAATTCATCTAAGAGTTAGATTCTAATTATAAGTGCTATTTCTCATTGTAAATTAATCTAAATGTGGACTTCCACTTCTAGTCAAAATGGAGTAAGAATTGGATGTTGCCTGAAACTCCCAGAAAAATGAAAAAATTATATGAAATAACAGATTTTGGACATTAGGCAATAAAGGAGAAGTGATCACTGAGAGAAGAGAAACAAATGGAATGAGCCCTATGATTCCTCCAGCTTATTCCCTGGATAGAGTTTTCAGGCTACAGGACAGAGAAGGAGACCCCAGGAGGAGTCTGTCATTCTCCCTGACCTGAGGAGATGAAATAGGAGGTCCAAGGAGGCCAAGGGAATTGGAGTTCACAGAGCACAGGACGAGAGAAGACAGAACTGCAGAGAGAACTTCAGAGATCTGGAGTGGTGAGATACCACTACACGTCTCTCAGAATGGCTGAAAGAAAAATTAGTGAAAATATCAAATGCTAGCAATGATGCAGAGAAACTGGATTTCTCATACATTGATAGTGGAAATGTAAAATGTGACAGCCACTCTGGAAAATAGTTTGGCAGATTCTTTTTTTAATTGATACATTATATTAATAGTTGTACATATTTATGGGGTATATAGGATATTCGAGGTTTTGTTTGTTTTTTTTAATTTCAGAATATTATGGGGGTACAAAATTTTGGTTACATGAATTGCTTTTGTACAGTTTGAGTTGAAGTTATAAGTGTGCCCGTCACCCAGATAGTGTGCATTGTACCTGTTAGTTGTGAATTTACCCATCCCCTCTTCCCTCTCCCACCTGCTTGGTTTCCGTTTAGTTTTACTTCCATATGTGTACATGAGTGTTGAACAATTAGATCCAATTTAATAGTGGGTACATGTGGTTTTTGTTTTTCCATTCTTGCGATACTTCACTTAACATATGATATTTTGGTACCTGCATACCATGTGTAATGATCAAATCAAGATAATTGGGATAATCATCGCCTCAAACATTTACCATTTCTTTGTGTTGAGAACATTGCAAATGTTCTCTTCTACTTATTTAAAATATACAATAAATTATTGATAACTATAATGACCCTACTGTGCTATTGAGCACTAGAACTTAGTCCTTCTATCTAACTGTATATGTTTATCATGCAACCCAGCAATTGCACTCCTGAGCATTTAATCCAGAGAAATGAAAACATATGTTCACATAAAAATCTGGACAGGAATAAAATGGCAGTTTTATTCATAATAACCAAAACCAAATGCCCTTCAATAGGTGAAGGGTTAAACAAAGTGTGTACATGTGCACCACAGAATACTACTCAGCAGTGAAAAAGAATGAACTGTTGATACATGCAACAACCGGGATGGATCTCAAGGGTATTGTGCCAAATGAAAAAAATCAATATCAAATGGTCAGGTACTGTATGATTCCATTTGTATAACATGGAGAACAGATTAGGGTGGCCAGGGGTAAGGATGGTGGTGGCAGAGATACAGATGTGACTATAAGGAGTATCACAGGGAGATCTTTGTGGTGATGTAATAGTTCTGTACCTTGATGGCAGTGGTGATTACATGAATCAACAAATGTAATAAAATGACATAGAACTACTTGCACACACACACAATCACAAACACATATACAAGGTATACTAATGTTAATTACCTGATTTTGATATTGTACTGTATATACATATATATATATATATATATTTTTTTTTGAGACAAAGTCTAACTCTGTTGCCCGGGCTAGAGTGCCGTGGCATCAGCCTAGCTCACAGCAACCTCAAACTCCTGGGCTCAAGCGATCCTCCTGCCTCAGCCTCCTGGGTAGCTGGGACTACAGGCATGTGCCACCATGCCCAGCTAATTTTTTATATATATATTTTAGTTGGCCAATTAATTTCTTTCTATTTATAGTAGAGATGGGGTCTCGCTCTTGCTTATGCTGGTTTCGAACTCCTGACCTTGAGCGATCCGCCTGCCTTGGCCTCCCAGAGTGCTAGGATTACAGGCGT
>CAUYPO010049850.1:0-10148 GCA_963574435.1 Cheirogaleus major | reverse complement strand
GATTACATATATTGCCCCTGCCAGCCCTCCCCCATCCCTCTTCTTAACACAAATTTTAGCTTTCTTTTATACACTATTCTTTTTTTTTTTTTTTTTTTTAGAAAGATTAAAACTATGTTGCCCTTGAAAGGTTGCCGTGGCGGCAGCCGCCCACACAGAAACCAAAAAAACAGGGGCGCAGGCGAGCCTTCTGCCTCAGCCTCCCGAGTAGCTGGGACTACAGGTATGCGCCACCATGCCCGGCTAATTTATTTTCTATATTTTAGTTGGCCAATTAATTTCTTTCTATTTTTTAGTAGAGATGGGGTCTTGCTCTTGCTCAGGCTGGTTTCGAACTCCTGAGCTCAAACGATCCGCCCACCTCGGCCTCCCAGAGAGCTAGGATTACAGGTGTGAGCCACCGCGCCCGGCCTGTCTAGTACTCTTAACAGTTATTTTTAAAATGTTTTAAAAATATTTTATTCGAAGTCCAATAACAGCTTTTTAAAACCTAGCAATTATTCTTTTACCTGTGTAAACTTACCAACAAGTCAAAAACCTCATTGACATCTTTTCCCCGAATTTCAATGCCATTAATCTCTAGAACTTCATCTCCTTCATGTAATAGACCACTCTTCTCTGCAGCACCTCCTTTTACTATCCGGCTAATGATGACAGAATCCATTTCATTACGAACTGTAGCACCCTAAAAAAAATAAAAATAAAAAATAAAAAAATTACCATCTAATTTGAAAGTAAAAATGCAACTTTTTGTTAAGCATTTCTTCATTTTTAAATTAGAATTTTTTTCCTATTCAACAACACTAGCCTTCAGCTATCTTAAGAAAAAATTTACTTACACAGCTAAATAATTATAATCAAATTTGAAAGCTGACCATTTTCTCTATAACATATTCAGCTTTAGAAACACTCTATTCCTCAGAATTCTGAAATTAAGCAGATTTTTGAAGCATATGACAGCAGGAAAATTCATTTGCTTAAAAACAATTTGTGAAGACCTATAATCAAATTTGTTCTCCATATGCTAGATCCTATTCAAATGGTTACAATACATTTAGGTATAATTAGTAAACATGACTTATTACTATAAATGTCTTTTTTAATTCAAAATATGATAAAGGAATAAATACTAATCTGATCGATTATTTAAATGTTAAATATTGTAGCTGTACCCAATTCACTTTAAAACATAAACATTAATATTTATTATACAAATTGGAAGCACAAATTAAAAACATATGCATAAAAACTGGAAACAGAAGATACAGAATAAAGCCTGAAAGTAGACAGAGTTTGTAACATTTTTCTCCTAAACTTTTAGTTTAAAATTTTGTCGTGACTTTGTTGTTACATACACTGCCTATAAAAAAAAGTCCTTTATTCCTTGTACCATACTATTCAAGGCACAATTTGAGATACTAGGATTCAAGAATATTTCTCTGATAATAAAGGAAAGAAACTAAAGGCAATGACAGCAGACTAACAAAAAGAGCCTGAAAAAAGTTTTACATATAAAAACTCTAAAACAAATATAAACACTAAGATATGCCTACTTTTCACTCTGGGAGGCTGAGGCGAGAGGATAGCTTGAGCTCAGGAGTTTGAGATTAGCCTGGGCAAGAGTGAGACCCCATCTCTATCAAAAAGAAAGAAAAAGAATATCCAGCTGGGCATTACAGTATGCGCCTGTAGTCCCAGCTCCCCAGGAGGCTGAGGCAGAAGGATTGCTTAGAGCCCAGGAAGTTGGAGGTTGCAGTGAGCTATAATGATGCCACTGTACTCTACCCAGCGCAACAGAGTGAGATTCTGTCTCAACAACAAAAATACAGGGTAACTGAACACCCCTTCTCACAACCCTTTAAGATAAAAAAAAAAAAAATGAAGCAACAGCATTTCAATAAATATAATTGCTCCCACTGCTTCACTCGACTAGCTTAAGAAAATAATAAAATAAAATAAATACAATTGTATGAAAAGATCAGAATTTCTAATTATTGTTCTAAAAAGTAAGCTGGAAGAATGATGATACAATATAATGAACAAGTGATAAATTATTTATCTCTTCTTTGTTCCTCAAATATTTTACAAGCTATTATTTTCATTGATTTATGAGTGGCAAAAAGTAATAAAATTTTCTCAACTGAATAAGGGCTATGAGCAAGAACATAGAAAAGGTCCAACAAATTAACCTCAAAAGAGAAAAACTGAGTTGAAGACCAGCCTGGACAACATAGTGAGACCCTGTCTCTACAAAAAAATTTTTTAAGAATTAGCTGGGCATGGGGGCACATGCTCGTAGTCCCAGCTACTTGGGAGGTTGAGGCAAGAGGATTGCTTCAGCCAAGGAGTTCAAAGTTGCAGCAAGCTGTGATTGTGCCACTACACTCCAGCCTGCAGAGTGAGAGTAAGACCTTGTCTATAAAAAAACAAGAGAGAGAGAAAGAGAGAAACCACCAGAAATGTAGCGAGGTCTTCAATCATCTGCCATGCACAAGATCTCTGTGTAGAAAGAATCTCAGATCAGCGACGTGGGACACTTACCAGTGGAATATCACGAGCCTTTTCTATACGAACTATTTTTACAGTTTCTCCTCCATACTGGCCAATGCTTTCATAAACTCTCTCCTCTGTAATGGGCTCTAGCTGCATTTCCTGCTCAGCAACCTTATCATGGGCCAGTAAAAGTGCCTGTTTCAAAGAAATCCATAGTGTTTTAAAGTAACAGCATGATTTACTTCCGTACAGCAATTTTTAACCTCATCATGTACATAGTATTCTGATCATTAAATCTTTCAAAGTGCTAATTAGAGCTAATAATAACTGAAGATGTGTTAAGTATATCAGGGCATATTCTGGAATGAGTTATGAAAGTCTAAAATGCTTATTAAAATTCATAAAAACAAAATATCCACTTAAAGGCCTAAACACCCTAGATAATTAAAACTTATGGGAAATATAACCAAAAAGAGGAAGAATTTTGATCCAATTTTTAAAGAAGTTGTTTCAGAAATAATTTGATTAACGTTAAATATGGGAATATATAATCCAACAGTAACAATTATTTTGTAGAAGGGGTTGTGAACATTAAAACTTCTAGACCTAGGAGAATTTGATCAAAAATAAAAAGAAGAGGAATGCTGGAAAAACAACATATATAATACTGTCCATTTTCTACCTGAATATGTGGAGCAGTCAGCAAAGCAGTTAATTCTTGTCCTTCCTTTTGATGGATTGGCTTCAAAACAGTTTGTACCTACAGAACAAAAATAAAGATTATTCTGCCTAGATAGATAGTATAGGAAATATCAGCAGCACCTATATTAGGCAAGGCAGTACTTTTTTAAAAGTACAAATTAAAATGATAAAAAATACATGTGAGAAATAAACACACTAAAAAGAATCATGAGCAAAAAGTTAGAATGCATTTTTTCCCAAAGAATTTTGTCTATTATTATCATGGATAATAACAGCATTTCTTATTTAAAAAAAACACTAGATAAGATTTTGGTATTTATGCCTATGAATGAACTACTTCCCATCTTCAAAGTTTCTCCCACATACTATAAAATACACTAATAATGATTACATAAGGGAAGAAAAAGCTGTTCTAATAGTTACCTTGCTATTTTATAGTTTTAAAATCATATGTTTATGTAACTACATTTAAAACCCAGAGATAACAACTTCAAGAGTTACAGATTAACAAGACAAATTTTATATAAGCATAATGGAACAATCACCAGAATACAGTGGATTACATGAAATTTCCCAAAGTCAAGGAATTTTTGTCTTCCTAGGATAAACTTCCCTTGGTTATGATGAATTTTTTTTAGCTTCCATTTCCTTATCTGCAGAATGGCACCTACCATTTACAGTTCTTCATTCATACTCCTTTTTTGTTTTCTAATGCTATTAGTATTTTTCTCTTAATCTAATTTATCCAAGATTTGTCTATTTTCCTGTTCTTTTCAAAGAACTAGCTCCTAATGTTATTAAATCTACTGTTCTTTAAATAACTTAATTATTTTCTTCTGCTTTAGTTTATTTCCCTTTTAGTTTCTAATCACTTGAGCTATAGGTTCAGTTCATTTATTTTCAATCCTTTCTTTTCTACCATAAATATCTAAAGGTACAAATTTTGCTCAGCAGCCTACTTTTCTCCAAAGATTACTCTATGTGCTTTCACTGTCAATACCTCTGATTTTCTTCCCCTTTCTATTCCCAAACCCAACTGCCCACCAACAATACTATTTTGCAATAATGCAGATAACAAAACCAAAAATTACCACCATTACTGAATACATACAGAAGTAAATCCACATAATAGAATTTTTTAAAATAAGAGTAATTCATGATTAAAACAGGAACCCAGCAATTCTATACCTTTTATGGCTATTTAAAATCATTTTATCAATTCCCCTACAACCCTAAGAGATGATAATTTTAGGATTAACTAATTTTACCACAACAAGTAGATCAAAGCAATGATAGTACCAAAACTAAAAGCTGATTTTTACAACAGGGTGTTTTCCCACCTTTTGATAGCTGTAGAAAGCGACTCAGAGGGGGGAAAGACAAATTTTGGATTAAAAATATACTAAGGGTATACAAAATGTACCAAGTTAATGCAATAATAATTTTCTGTACTAGACATTTTTTCTCTATTTCCACTATTAAGTCAGTTCCTAAACATCTTCGAGATCTTCCCTTCTAAAGACATTTAGAACTGTAAGTGCTTACTCCCGTGACCTATTAACCCAGATGTTACTTATTCCAGTGTTAACAACATATCATCAGCTGCTGCTTCTACAAAGAACTAAGGAATTAAAAGGCTATTTTAAAATCCTATTGGCTCCTTTCCATTGGCCTATAACAATGTTCTAATCTCTTATCTTTAAAAATACCCTCTCTCTTGACCTTGTATTCTTCTCTAGCTATACCACTTTCCCCTGTTTTCCTTCAGAGGCAAGATCCTTTTTCATTTTTAAGCTAATTTTTTAAATTATAGAAATGGTATATGTTAAATGCAAAAAATCAGAAAATAGATAACCAAAAGGAAAATAAAAGGAAGGACTTTTATTATACGTAGGGTATAATAAAATCACCTTGGTATATATCCTTCATGCATTTTCATACTTGTTTTTACCAAAATATTTACCTTGAAATATGTATCTGACAAAGGACTTGTAACCAGAATACATTAAAAACTCTTTTTTTTTTTTTTGAGACAGGGTCTCACTCTGTTGCTCAGGCTAGAGTGCTGTGGCATCAGCCTAGATCACAGCAACCTCACACTCCTGGGCTCAAGCAATCCTTCTGCCTCAGCCTCCCGAGTAGCTGGGACTACAGGCATGTGCCACCATGCCTGGCTAATTTTTTCTTTATATTTTTAGTTGGCCAATTAATTTCTTTCTATTTTTAGTAGAGATGGGGGTCTCACTCTTGCTCAGGCTGATTTCGAACTCCAGCTGTAAAATAAAGGCATTGGGGTCATTTAGAACTTTGTTATTACTTCTCTTTGATGAGCTCTGAGTATGTGCTTTTTTCACAAGTGTAATGTACTGAAAGTCAGGACTACTTCACAGTCATTGTATTGCATAACTCCAGCGGAAACCATTCACATTGTATTACAGAAGATATTGTAAGGATGTGAAAGCAAACTATCAGAAAAATCTCCATTATGTGGTACTTTTAAAACTGTGAACCATGTGAATGTTAGCTATACTAAAACTAATACTCTAAATTGATTTTTTTTTTTTTTTAATGAGACAGAGTTTCACTCTCTTGCCTGGGCTAGTGTGCTACGGGGTCAGCCTAGCTCACAGCAACCTCAAACTCCTGGGCTAAAGCGATCCTCTTACCTCAGCCTCCCGGGTAGCTGGGACTACAGGCACGTGCCACCATGCCCGGCTAATTTTTTCTATTTTCAGTTCTTTGGCCAATTTCTTTCTATTTATAGTAGAGACGGGGCCTCGCTCTTGCTCAGGCTGGTCTCAAACTCCTGAGCTCAAGCAATCCTCCAGCCTTGGCCTCCCAGAGTGCTAGGATTACAGGCGCGAGAGCCACAGTGCCCAGCCAAAATTGATTTTTTTAAAAGTTATTTTTCCTAGCTCTCTGGGAGGCCGAGGTGGGCGGATAGCTCAAGGTCTGGAGTTCGAAACCAGCCTGAGCAAGAGCGAGACCCCATCTCTACTATAAATAGAAAGCAATTAATTGGCCAACTAAAAATATATAGAAACATTATGCGCGGGCCTGGGTGGCGCTGGCCTGTACCCCCCGCTACTCGGGTGGCTGAGGCAAGAGGATTGCTCGAGCCCAGGAGTTTGAGGTTGCTGTGAGCGAGGCTGATGCCACGGCACTCACTCTAGCCCGGGCAACAGAGTGAGACTCTGTCTCAAAAAAAAAAAAGACCCTATATATTACTGTGTTTCCCCGAAAATAAGACCTACCCATAAAATAAGCCCTAGCAGGATTTCTAAGCATTTGCGTGATATAAGCCCTACCCCGAAAATAAGACCTAGTGATGGGCGTGGCTACGCAGCAAATCTGCACAACCCATGCATTTCGTTGCAGAGTGGTAAAGATGACGAGCAGCCCTTCTCATCAGTCCCATGGTGACAACTACTATCCCAGAGGTGATCGGAAAGGTGCGGGCAGTCCCACCAACAAGGTCAGCTCCCCCTGTCAGGTCCTGGCCAACCTGTGCGTGCTGCAAGCTGAGGCTTTGAGGGGAAAATAACACATCCCCTGAAAATAAGCCCTAGGGTGTCTTCTTGAGGAAAAATAAATATAAAACCCTGTCTTATTTTCGGGGAAACACGGTACTAAAAACAAGCCAAGACACATTTAAATTAGAAGCATACACTTAAAACTATCTCAGACCCTGAGGACAAAGATGACAATTAAAACCACTAAAAAAAGTCTTCACTGCCCCACTCAATTCAAACTATGAAAAGAAATATTTAGAGTGTAGGGATTAAGAAAAGGAATTGAATAATCATAGATTTAAACAGGTTACACCAAAAACAGATCAACTTGGGGAAACACAAATATACCTAACTTGCTACAAACAAAAGAATAACTTAACATGACTTTTAAAGTTTCCTTTAGTTCTGAAAGTTTTCACACATACCCCCAACCCCCAGTTACATCTCCTACTTGAACCCAAATTGGTTTATCATTCCTCAAACATGTTTAGTACCTTTATGATCATGTCAATCCCTCTCTGGAACGACCTCTCCAGCCTCCACCCAAAAACTGCACTTCTGTATATAGTTCCCAATTTCTAAGCGTCCCTTGATGACACTGATGAGAAATAATGCTACCCCATACTACCTTACACTGTAACTAGAATTTTCCTTACTTTCAGAAGGCAAGAAACCTCTAATATTGCTCATACCATTCGGTATATTATGGAAATAGGATTAAGACTTAAGAATGATATTCTTTTTTTAAAAAGCTAAGACAAATCTACAAGTCTTGTGAAAACCATTACAAAATATTATTTTGGAATTTAGACTGACTTGGGCCTGGATTCACCTGTATGGCCTTTAATAAGTCACTGAAATCACTCTGAATCTCAATATCACATCTGTCAAATGGGAGTATCATCTGCCTTACAAGACCACAGTAAGGATGAAATAAACAGGAATGTACGTAAAGTATTTACCATGGTAACTGGCATAAATCATTAAAAAAAAAAATACAAATTATTAGCTTAAAAATAAGGAAAACCTAATGCTATATATGATTTCGTTTATTTTGCTTATTCATAAGGGATCATTTCTACTCAAATATAAATTGTTTTAGAAGAAAATAAAAGGAATATACAGCACAATTAAAATTTCTTCTGGCCGGGCATGGTGGCTCAAGCCTGTAATCCTAGCACCCTGGGAGGCCAAGGTGGGAGGATCGCTCAAGGTTAGGAGTTCAAAACCAACCTGATCAAGAGCGAGACCCTGTCTCTACTCAAAATAGAAAGAAATTAATTGGCCAACTAAAAATATATAGAAAAAATTAGCCAGGCATGGTGGCGCATGCCTGTAGTCCCAGTTACTCGGGAGGCTGAGGCAGGAGGATCGCTTGAGCCCAGGAGTTTGAGGTTGCTGTGAGCTAGGCTGATGCCACGGCACTCTAGCCTGGGCAACAGAGTTGAGACTCTATCTCAAAAAAAAAAAAACTTTCTTCTAAGTAGGGCCATCTTTCTATATGAGCCTACCACATAAAGATCTTCACACTCACCAAGATCATTAGTTTTCAATTCCAACAGGACTAAGTGTGTTTACAAGACATTTCCGCTTTAAGAACAGGCATATTCTATTTTAGTTCTCAAAGGGGTGACTATATCCATCAAAAACCTAAAAGATCAATACTTCAAATTCATTCTAGTGTCACAGTCTCTTAAAATCTATCCAAAAAAACCCCAAACAGATCAACAATCCTAAAAAAAAATTTAAGTCCTCAACTACGTATGTGCAGAACAACAGTCCTCAACCTTTTTGGCACCAATGACCAGTTTTACGGAAGATAATTTTTCCAACAGGGGTGGGAACCGCAGCAGCAGAACAATTATGTGAATGCGGGATGCCCTTATGTTTCTGTAGTAAAACTAGCTTCATTCTGTAAGAAAAACCTGGGCAATTGAGGGAACACAGCCAGGAGTAAGCACTATAGGGAAAACAATTTAGGGCTTAAACAGCTTTTATAGCTAATCCCACAAAAAAAATCCAAGGAGAACAAACATGAAATTGAGTTTATGAAGTCAAAGGAAGCAACTAGGAAATATAAAGACAATATATACTAATTCCACATTTTCTGGTTTCCTTAGTTTCTCTCATCTATTTTAACTCCTTGCCATGAAGACTGAGCAATTTAACAGCAAAGTTTACATCCGTGAGGTCTAAAATTCTGCAATAAATAAATTAATGGACAAAAAAATGTATGTAGACTTTCCACATATTTCCTCTCAGTATATCAGGAAATAAAACAGAAAGACTAAAGCAATTCAAATCACTTACATAAGTTACTAAAATTTAGTGCTCCAAGAATTTTTGCTTACCTGCCATACACCCACAATTGCATTGGCTACTAATATAAGTAAAATTACAAAAGGTTCTACAAAGGCTGTAATTGTTTCTTCACCTTCTTCAAACCAAGCCAAAACCTAGAAGAAAAATGGCATGTGTTAGAATTATTGTGTTTTCAGGCTTAGTGCCACTTTATAACAAAAGTGGCCAGCACTATAGGAATTATAATACGAATTATAATATTTTGTTACCTTCTCTAGAAAAAATGGCCGCAAAATATAATGACACAAATAACTTATGTTCTGTCTGTCATTCTTGGTAGTCAAAACTATACTTCTTAACAATACCCTTAAGAGTTAATTTTTTGATATCATAATTCTATTTTAGAATCCAAATAAAATACTTTTGGGGGAACTAAATCCCATTCATTTTATACATATATATTGAGAAAAAGTAAAACTTAAATTCCTGATTTTATTAAAGTAAAAAGTGATCATCAAAGCTATGTTGATTTGGTTAATATTCATATTAAATAATATCCATATGTAGTATAAATTTATAGTACAACCTGACTATGGACTCAAATTCTAGAGTACATAAACTGTTAATCCCCCATTTATTTTCAGTGGTATTACTGAAGGTCATCTCAGAATTACTCCAATGCTGTTCTGAGATCAGGAATGTATCTTGAAGGTTATCTTCCATACGACACCTACTACGTTATTTCCATACGGCACCATAACACTTCAGAGGTAAGTCCAGAAATGTAACTGGATAGAGAACGCTGCTCCAAGAAAAATGAGCAGAGGATTTAAACTTTAACTCATACAACTCTAACCTTGTTAAGATTTAGAAGCTACAAATTAAGGGCCACACTGTACTTCACAATCTACCAACTGTAAAAGGTGGTAAAAAGAGAACCCAACACAATGAATCTTAATAATAAAAATTTGGTAAAGAGTGATCTAAATGGTTAAAATTTTTTTTTTTTTTTTTTTTTTTTTTTGAGACAGAGTCTCACTCTGTTGCCCCGACTAGAGTGCCGTGGCATCAGCCTCGCTCACAGCAACCTCAAACTCCTGGGCTCAGGAGATCCTTCTGCCTCAGCCTCCCGAGTAGCTG
>CAUYPO010049848.1:0-26345 GCA_963574435.1 Cheirogaleus major | reverse complement strand
TGGTTTTCATATTTTGTGGTATCTTAATATATCTGCATAAAATAATTTAAATTCCCTAAAATATTATTCAATATAGAGGCAATGCTTGACTTTAACAGCTTACAGCCTCTTAATTTAAAGTGAGAACCTAGAAAGCAAGTTTGTTTTTGATATAGGAGAATGCTTTGCTTGTGCCCATGGGTATGATGGGAGGGAGTGTAGAATGGATTTCTGGGGCTAGATTGACAGGATATTAAACCTCATATGACAAACAATTGTGAAGCAGTGTTTATAAACTGAACACATCAGTAGTTTTGTGCTTCTACAAACTATATGTTACAAATAGGTTATTTGAGACAATCCCTATCCTTGGTACTGTAATGCTATCAAATCAATCGCTCATCTTCTCAACTGGTAAACTCTTGGTATGGGGGAGGGGAGGGTATGGCATTGACCACCTCTGTTGCCCATTTGTTTTATAATATGTTCTAATTGTTCTCTTGTAATGGGTAGTCAGAGGCTTCATAAAGGAACCCTATTCATATAACACTATTTAGCTTTCAAAATTCCATTGGATGCCTTTTATTCAATTAAAAAAAAATGGAGCACCTATTACATGCCAGGCAATCACTGCACTGTGCATTGAGAACACATCAGTTCATAAGGCACAGAGCTTGCTCTATGGAATCTGATAAAATAATGTAGTCATTCTGAAAGAGGGATCAAAATTTTTCTTTTTTATAATTTGTGATACTTAGTATTTAAGAATGATTTGTAGAAAACATTGGATATACCTGGAAAATGAAGATGAGAACAGGAATGACATCTTTTCCTGGGGAACCCCTTAAGCTATCAGCCTTTTTTCTCAGATTTTCTGTGGAAGCGACCAGTCATGTGACTAAATCCAGTCCATGAATAATACAGACACTAGAACAGTGGCATTTATGAGAATGGACCTGCCTTAAACTCCTGATGCTATGGAAGAGGATAGCTGAGACATTTAAAAGTGTTCTCATTAGCATTTCATTCAAAATGATCGGTTTGGAAATTGAAGGAAACAGGGTGAGCATTCTGATCAGTGGTTCCCCATCCTGACTGTACTTTGGAATCATCTAGAGAATATTTAAAAAATAAGCATGTTCAGGCTTTATCCAAAGATAAAAGCAAATTGGAACCCTTAGAGTGAGGCCCAGGTATCACTATTTTAAAAAGTTTCCTACTTATATGCAACCAGGATTGAGATCTGTTCACTCATCTCAAAGCTTAGAAGACCAGATCCACAAGGTTAAGTGATGCACTCAAGGCCATACTCTAAAATAGAGGCAGAGCTGAGCCTGGACGCTAATGCAATGGGCCTGAACACATAGTGTTCCAAACATCTGCTTTTATCCATGCTGACTTTGAGGAACCTTTGATAGTCTAGTAACAGTAAGTCTATTATAACGTCAGAACTTCTGATGTCACTTAAATCAGTGGTCCCTCTGAGATGTCAAAGGCCCATCGTGGTGAGAGAGGGGAAAGCTGGAGTTTCAGGGGTTGAGCCTGCCTTGTCCCTCTCCTCCTTCAACTAGAATATCTCAGTTTTTATCTGTTGAATATATAGGTTTTCCCTGTAAAATTTCATGTCAAGAAAAAAAGCTAAAAAGGAGCTACAAAAATAGCATTTTAAGGTCTTCCTCCCAACCCTTGAGGAATATGACTTGAGTTTTTCTTTAATATTGTTTAAATCACATCTCCTATCCTTGAAAGAATATTTACACATGAAGGAGGGTTAGACATCGAAGGCAATTTAATTATGAGGTTGCTAATTGACATTGGCTCTGGGTTGGATCTTTTGTTCCGATAACTGACTTTCTGTGTGGCTTTGAGTAACATCTTGGAGCCTCAGTTTTTTTTCATATATAAAATAAAGATATTTTCACTGGTTTGCTGCCAGTATTATATGAAATGATAAATGTAGTAATGAATTTAGTACAAAAAGCAAATGTAGGATTGCTGGATTGAATGGTAGGTCTATTTTTAGTTCTTTGAGAAATCTCCATGCTGTTTTCCATAGAGGTTGTACTAATTTGCAGTCCCACCAACAGTGTACCACAGAGTACTACTGAGCCATAAAAAGGATGAATTAATGCCTTTTGCAGCAATTTGGATGGAACTGGAGACCATTATCCTAAGTGAAATATCTCAAGAATGCAAAAACAAACACCACATGTACCCTCTAATAAATTGGAACTAGCCAAAGGGCACACATGCACATAGAGGGAAGTAAAAGTCATTGGAAATCAAGTAGGGGGGAGGGGAGGGGCAAAAATCTACCTAATAGGTACAATGAACACTATTCAGGTGATGGGCACACTTATAAGCCTGACTCAAGCATTACAAAAGCTATCCATGTAACAAAAACATTTGTACCTCCTTAATATTTTGAAATAAAAGCAAAAACAAAAGCAAACATAAAGCACTAAATGTATCCAACATGAAGCATGCGCTCACAATATATTAGTTTCATTCCCTTTTCTTCCCTTTTAGTTGACATAAATGGAAAAGTTTCTGTAAAATGGTGATAGAAGATTAGAGGCCCAAGAATTTAGTACTTAAAAAATTTTAAGGTTTGCCTTATTTTGAGAACAGTTGTTTTTGCTTAGTACCTTCAAAAAATGTAACCTTAGAAGACCCATTTTTATGTTACTTTTGGCATATCACAGTGCTTCCCTTGTACAAAATGCAAAATAATTCAGTTTCAAGATCATTAATATCTGCGACACTATTCAAGGGCCAGGTCCTAATTCCTTCTATATCTAACTGCCACACTTCCCAAGTAACCCAACTAATGTAAGGTGAATTAAATCACCTAGAATATACATCCTTTTCTTTTTATTAGAGGCATAAAGTTCCTACTTGTATTTATAATAGATTAGAGTGAGCATGCATTTTGGCAAGACTCAAAGCAATTAAAAATGATTTAAAAGGCAAAAGGACAAAATTACTGCAGATGAAATACATCAAAGTAATCTAGTTGTTCAATTTTTTATTTAATCAAAAGCCTCAATTTAACTTTTTGTATTAACTTTGAAGAGGTGTAAACCGAACAATTAAGAAGGCCTTTGGATGATTTATTCATGTTCTGCCATGTTTATGTATCCAATTTAAATTTAAATTTCACGGTTATTCAGACTACACAATGATAAGCATGGACAAGAGGGTTCACTTTAGGCACGATGGTTGTGAGTGATTACGCTAACTGCTAAAATAAAGGGATGAAAAATAGTGGAACAATTGCCTGTGAAAATAACCTAAACTAATGTTTAGATCTGCCCTACTACTCAACTCACTGCCAAATTTCCATGATGCTACTGACTTAACTGCCTTTGAAGAACTCTGCCAAGAGACTTCTCCTATCTGGGGGAAGAAAACACAGGGAGTCCTTTTCCATGAGCTAAGAACAAATCTCAAGTTAACAGGATCCAGATAAAAAGGCAGTAACAGCTGACAAGACTGGTGGACCATGTGAGCTTGTGAGCTTGCACATACACACAAAGAGCCATGGTCCCCAGATTCTATCACATTCAATCCTGAGGCTGGCCCTTCTTTTTCAAGCATCATGTGCTCATTTTAAACAGATGTCAGACACAGTTTTACCACAAAGATGGAACCAACCATTTAAACCAAATTACCATGCCAAGTCTGTTTG
The DNA here is from genome assembly GCA_963574435.1 of Cheirogaleus major. Classification (NCBI taxonomy): domain Eukaryota; kingdom Metazoa; phylum Chordata; class Mammalia; order Primates; family Cheirogaleidae; genus Cheirogaleus; species Cheirogaleus major. Next base: position 22,675 of record CAUYPO010049848.1, on the reverse strand, counting down.
GGAAAAGTCTATGTATCTAGAAAAGCACATTTTGTAGCCATATCAGGATTTCAACTTAAATTCCTATCACCCCTGACTACAGAATGACTTTTTTTTTTATAACCAATGAGATAGATTAGCAAGAAACAGCCTATTCTAAGTTTACTAGAAGTGAGAATTTTTTTTAATCAACACACACACACGCACACACACACACAGATGAATCTTGAAAAATCTTCTAAGAATGCAATTAGACAGTAAGTTAATTCCTCATCCACTATAGTATAACTGTATTAACAATCCTTCCTTAAGTGGATATACTGGAAGGCAAACTGTTTTCCTGCAGTGTTATTTGGTTATTTTGTTATTTTTACTAATTCTTTTCCACCTACCTTCACCTCCACCAGGCTACTGGCTCCTCACCTCCTTCCTCCCCCCAAACACACATTTTCCTCTTTAACAGCACTGAAGTCATACAGATCTGGATGTGACACCCTCAATTTTTCAGGTATGACTCTCTAACACAGACCTATGGTTGGAGCCAGAAGCTTGGCATGGTCTTAGGGAACCTTGTACTGTGTAAAAGATCCAGAAGCTGGATAAAGTACCTAAAGATAAACTCAAAGACATCATTGCTTACTACGTTGTACTGAGGTCTGCCAAAGACAAACTTTGAAAGATTGCCAAGGAATTTGAACTTAAGTGGTAAGGATCTTTTGTTGACTCAGTTTTGCTACTGTTCTCTGTGGGTGGATGGTTAACTGAAATTTCATAAGTCATTCCAGGGAAACATCGCGGGGCGGCGGGGGGGGGGGGGGTCCAGAAAGATGAGATAAAGAATAATGATTGTGGGTGAAATATTGGCTCTACTGTCTCCTCCAGCCATTTTCATTTTCTCAACATATTGCCTTTATTTTCTGTAATTTTTTTCTTTTAAAATTTTGTGCATTCTGAAGCTTTACAAGTCAAAACTGTACCATGTGCACATTGGGGAAGTTTCATTCCACACCTGACTCTGTCGACCCTGCTTCCAATCTCCCCAGGTAACTGAAAAAGTGAGAGCCCTCTTCGTGTTTCTCCAAGTGGGTACACACAGTCCAAGATTTCTTAGTTACAAGAGGGGATGGATGTGGAATGATCTTAAAGCAGGCAGCAGGGATCACCGGGGGATGCCCTAGGACAGAGTCTCTTATTCTGTGGGGAGGGAGAGGGACACAGGTGACAGCTTAGTATGATTCTTTGGATTTGAAGGGAGATTTAAGTGTAAGTGTTGTGTCCGTGGTATTTAAACATTTTAGAATTTGTTGATGTCATTTCCTACAAGATGGGAAAGATAGTAACTAAAACACATGTGGGGCCAATACCAATGGCCTCGATCACATTTTGTTAGTAACCTCCCCTTTGAGAAATGAAGGATGAATTACCAGCCCTTATGCTGAGGACTGGAAAGGTCTTGTGAGTCACAGTTTGCCAATTAAATTGTAATTCATAAAAAGAAAATCTTGGTGTATACTAGTTGGCTGCAACTCAGGCTAAAGTCCACGAGAGAAAATGTTAATTAATCAATTTTTTTATACACATATGTGTATCTTTACTGGATAAAATGTGTGTCAGGGGAAGTTCTCATTGTGTAAGCTTCATCACCAGACTCTAAGGTCCTTGAGGGCAGGGACCAAGTCTGTTTCACTCACTTGGTGTATATCTAGAGTCTAGCACTATGACTGACACACACTAGGTATTAATACTTAACAAATAATCACTGAATGCATGAAAAAATCAGATGGAATCAGTCTGCTGGAGAGTTATCAGTAAGCATTTATTGCATACAGGGGCACATTACTGGGTCCTCAGGAGAAACAGGAAAAGCAAGAAAGAGAACAGATCACTGTTTCTGGAATTTATAATCTAGATGTAGCACGAGTTTATGATTTTTGACTTAAAGCAACAAAATTGAGCTATTTAAAGAAAAAAAGCCTCAGTTAAGAGAAGATTTTGGCAGGGTGATAAAAGAGGGAATGAATGGTAGGAAAGATTCCTGAGAAAGATCTTCAAGAGCTTTGCTAATTAGAAAATGACTGAGGAAGGAAGCAGTTACCATCAAAGAAAGGGAATTTCAAAGGTGGGATCTGATAATTTGGCTTTGAGTTCCACAGTGTCTAAACTCAGTTTAAGCTAGGAAATAATTTACAAAATAGACTTAGGTTTAGAATTTAGCATTGTTGTAGGAGGCTAAAATATTTTGTGAAGTTTGTGATTAAGGTGATTTCACACCATGATAAAAATATTTTCTTTCTAAAACTTTTCTAAGAAGGGGTCCTTCTTAAAACAGTTGCAAGACATATTCTAGAACACTGTGGTCTAGAAGGAGAAGTTATGAGCTATGTATTAAAGAAGTATACAATGCAAAGTTCCAAACTGGATCTAGCATCATCTCTAATAAAATTTATTTTCTAGGTATAATGGAGCATGCCTATAGTCCCAGCTACTCGGAAGGATGAGGAGGAGAGATTGCTTGAGCCCAGGAGTTTGAGACCAGCCTGGGAAACATAGTTAGACCTTGTTTCAAAAAATTTTTTTTTCAATAGTGCAAAAGATAAGGCATATCAAAAAGGAAAAAAAAATCCTAAACCAAATGGAATGGAAAAGTCGTTGGCAGAGTGAAAGGAAGAGAGTACTGGGTGTTTGTGTTTGCTTTGTATATGTACACAGGTGTGTTTTCTTGGAAAGTTTTCTTCGAAGTCAAACTTTGAAGTTGGCTTCATCACGTGACACGATTATCTGTATCTAGCAATATTTTACTAATCTCATGGAATCCTTCCTCTTTGCTTCTGTTTCACCACTCACCCTTCTTACCTTCAACTTGGCAAATTTATCATGGCCATTTTTTCCCACATGCATGAATTGTTCTTAAGTAGTGACTTCAGTGTGCCAGGCACAAACATCCTTACATATCTAACTAGAGTTATATAAGCCAAACTATTTAATTTCAGAGAGATGACCTTCATTTTATTTGGTAAACTGTTATTAATAACTACTTTTCCACTCAGTTCCTTCAATCTCTCTTTTTATTTAATGGATGTGGAGAGAATATGAAGTTCTAGAAGTACATTACACCCTAAAGGAATGAGATCAGTTTTGCCATGTACTAAGAATTGAATGTTTCCCTTGTTCTAGATGCATAATACATGGTATTCATCCTTAAAAAAATATTTGTTCCTTTGATGTTCTATGGGAAATGGCTGTGGATTAGAATAAAATAAAAACAGTATCATCAAATAAAAACAGAGCAAAGGTATATCTTTTCATAATTACTGATGGGTTACATATCTTAGAGGAGGATATATATTTCTATATTAGAAGGCTAAAGGGTTAAATCAAGGAAGAATAGTTTTTTGAAAAAAGAGGATATGGGAAGAAAAAGAGAGTTGAAAATTCTGATCGAATACTCACACTTGCCCCATGTTCGAACATTTCCTCTACATGTGAAAATACTCTAGTTCTCAACATTGATTTTTCAGGATTTGGGGAAAAGCAGAGGGAAACGAATACCAGACTTAAATTTTCAGAAACACAATCAACATTTTCAGATCTAAGCAGTAACAATAGAAAAGGCGAAATTGTTCTGAGGTCTTGGGATCCGATCTCTAATCTAATTATCAATAGGAACCTGTTTCACATGACCTTTTTAGAGCTCTGAAAGTTACATTTGGGTGACTAATCCTTAAGACATCATCTTAGGCAAAAAGAGTCAATATTTAGGTTTCCCCCTTCCATGATATGGCCCTCCTCCAAGTTACAAAAATATGTTCTTAGAATTCAAGGCAGACCTTGCTAGATTGGAATTGTTCTACTGATCCAGTGCTTGGAATTTACTCCCCTTCCAATCCCCGCCGACACACACACAGATGAGGACTGACTGCCTATGTCAGTGTGGCCATTGCTGCAGCAGGTGTAATCATCTTAGACATCATTGTCACCAGATGAGTACATGGTACAGCAGCTGGCTCACACCAGTGGAGGCAGTGAGACAGCTGAGAGGCTCTGCTGCAACTTGTGGCTCTTGTGACTTGTGAGTGGGCACCATGAAGTCAGTCTTACCAGCCACTTGGGCTTTTCTTTCATGCATCACACAAGCTGGCAATGATCGGTGAGGATTTTCTGCCTGATTTTTTAGACAATGATTTTTATTTTCTATTTTGTGAAATGTTAGCCGCATCAAGTCCATTCAGTGACTTTAGACTGTGCCCTGATTCCAAACAAGTGAATCAGTGTAGAGGATGATGAAACCCTGGGTGACAGATAATCTTTTAATCGGTTTGTTTACCAAGATTGGCTGCTAGTGGTATGTCATGAAGAAATGATATTGAATACTCTACCAGTTTTTATTAAAAACTGCTATCAAGACAGTTTTTAAACAAAAAGCAATAAGGAATCAAATTTTTAGTCGTCTTTGGGAACACAATTCTTAGTTTTTCTTAGCTATTTCTGACTTTTAGTAATGATGATTATGAGGATCCTTGTTGAAAATTAATTCAAGAGATATTTCTTTGATATTCTTATACTAATTCTTCTCTTGAAAGAACAAGAGCAAATTTTTTGCATCTCTTTTGGGAATTTGGAAAAGGTAGAGAGTTTTGAATGAAAAAATTGTGAAAGAGAGGTTTAAATAAAAAGCCATTTGAGATGGTAAAACATTTTGAATAAAAAAAGGAAGAACTTTTGTTCTTCTCTCATGATTAAATATAGTATAAAATTGATAAACATTTTAAAAAACAAATTTAGTTTATTGGAGGAGGGGAACAGTGAGGCAAATATTATTCTTGCTTTCCACTGCAACTTTGGTGGGAGTAGCAGCTAGTTTTATTCCCATCATGATTTATGAAAAAGAATGGAAAGAATGATTTATTAATCATGGCAGAAATATCCACTCATTTTCCATTGAGCAAAAGTGCCAAAATTGAATATGATCATCAAATATTGACTTGATATATGTGTGAAAATGAATGCAATATGAATACTTTTAAAATGATACTAATATAGTTAAGATTTTCCTGTATAGCTTGTAATATTGAGACTATAATATGCATAGGGAGTATAAACTCAGAAAAATATTGCATTGATTGATGTTGATGCTTCATAATCTATTTTAAAGAAATGGGAGAGACACAAAAGTACAAGAATATTTACAGCTGTCCTTGCCTATCACTGACCTGGGGAGGCTCTGTTCCAGCTCCTGTGATGGATCCTGAGGTCCTGCTCCACTTAACATGGTTGGAAATGCTATTTGCCACATGTAATGCTATTTTGCACCCTTTGGCTCTAGCCTATAAAAGCCAAGAGCCACAAGAGCTCCAAGAGAGGAAATAATACTTCCACTATTCATACTCCCTATGCGACAGCACAGGCAGATGATTTGTATAATGTTGCAGAGGATTAATATTAATTGCAGGCCAGAACTCAACTTTTCAGCCTTGAGTGCCCATTTGAGAAGGCCTTGTGTCTAAGTTCTGCTTCAATTTTAATGAGTTTAAAAATAAGTGTTCCTTTCTGCTGTTTTCTGAATGAATATAAGTAAATATGAACAACGCCAATCAAGGAACACTGCTCTGATTTTTGATCTAATAACAATACTAACCAAAAAATAGTAAAAAAAAAAAAAAAGTATTTTTCAGGCTCTAATGAGGCAATGAGGCAGTATATGTGCACATTTGTTTGCTGTTTAAAATTTCCTTTGGTCTACACATCTGCAGTCATCCTCTCTTGTGGAATTTCAAGAAGAGAATGTTAACATCGATCATTAGAGTCATCATATATAAAATCTTCATCTTCTTTTCATAAAACTCAAGCTCTTTCAGGCTTTCCTTTCTGAATCAACTCAAATAAAACTAAGATGAACTGTTGGTATATGTTTATTTATTAGTATGACAAGTAACCTAAATACTGAAATACGGACAGTAACTTAAGAAAATATTTTTCAAAAAAATATAAAAACATATATTACTTGGGGGGTATATTTAAGTATATGAAGATAGTATAAAATCAATCTCCACTTTCTCTTTTTTCATAACATATACCTTGAGAAGAAAAATCAATAAAATAAAAAATTTAATAAAATAAAAATAAATCCAATAAAAAAATTAATTATCTGTTCCACAAGAGAAAGGAAGCCAAAACTCAATAAAACAGTTTATATGTTAATCACAGAAGATACTCAGTGCTCACTGTGCATGGGGAGTCAGCCAGAAGATTCAGAACAAGTTGTTCTCGTGGTTCTTAACTGTGAGATACGGTAACAACAGGTCAGTTGGATTTGTAAGCCAGCTGGTTTTAAAAAGGTCTTGGCCCTTTGTGAAGCCAATGCATTTTCTTTCTTTCTTTCTTTTTTTAATATCGTAGCAATGACCTCAAGGAACCTTAACATATTTCCTTCAAATTTGTGGTCTTGTTAATCAAAGTTCAGCCCAGCAATTATTTTAAAATTAAGTATTTGTCCACCATGAAATTTGACCCCGAGTTGGTAGGACAAGTTGATAATTGCTTTTTAAACTGATGTGGTGCTACATTAATTGATTTTTTTGGTGTTCTTGGAAAATCCCAGCATGCTGATACCTCTTCATAACATTGTATAATTGGATCCCTAAGACTTTTATGAAACTGTTGTTTTCTTTAGTGGTTGTTTATATTTTTACTGTATCTAAATTGTACAGAAGCCAATGTTCTAGTTAAAGCATTCTATTGTAAAACAAAATGAACTATAAACTATCTTCATGTCACTTAGCTGTGTAACTTTCCAAATAGACATGTCTTCTTTGGCTACAATAATAAATCTTATTATTTAATATTTGACAGAATAAACACAGCCAATATGGATAGATAGACTGATGGACTGAGAGATACAGACACATGCCATGAGGCCTCTTTATAAGACAAATCATACCTTTTTTTTTACATTTTGAAACACATAAAGAGAAACATGTAATGTTTCTGGATGTGGTGCAATTGTATTTGTTAAGATAAAGAGTGAGAAACCCTTTAACACTTCTATGAGTATTTCATTAGAGATATTCTGCTGACCTTTAGATCTTCCAAACCAGTAGAAAAGAACATACTTAACATCCCTACAGTAGTTAAAATGGCTCATGACCTATTAAGTAAGAAGTCTTGCTTGTATTGCAGTTATGTTTACCAGTCCAAACCTTGCCCTTCTTCTGTGGAGCATGGTGTGTAATAAATATATTTTGATGATGATGATAACTTTAGATACTCCAAACTTTCCCTCCTGACTTAGCATGAAAAGAGTCAATTAAAAACTGCCTGACCTCAGGTTTGTAGTGTGGAACAAACTTCATGTTCAAAGCTCAGGAGAAATAGCATGTCAAGTGAAGCATATATATTAGTTTCAGCATTAGAATAATTTTTTACCTTTTTTTCTCTGAACATCATCATTATTGAATATTATCCATGCAAGCCTACATACAAGGCCCTGCAAGCTTACAAATACAGTTGCAGTTAATACTGAGGTTCAAAAGCTACTTTGGATGTTAGTCATCAAGGGATATAGTTAAAATAATCAGTGATGGAAAACCAAAAGTGAAAAACTTAGGCATATGAAGAGTTGTGAACCTGTCCGACTGGATGACCGTCAGACTCGGTGTCTGAGGATAGTCATGATTATGCAACTCACTGTGCACCTCAATATATGTCACCTGGCTGGGCTTTAGTTTCATACAGGGAAAATGAGGGAAAGGAATCTTCCTTTTCCATATGTTGTAAATGAGATGAATATATTTGAAATACTTTAAGATTTCTGTATCTAAGTTGTTCTATAGTCAAGATATAATTAACAACAAGATCAAGCACTTTACCAATAAACAAGTCCATATTTATTTCCTTTTCTCCATGCTTTTTCCATTAAGTTTAATAGATGATGAGGTAGAGAAGACACAGATCTGTGTCTGGTTTCTTAGAAGGAATAAATTAAATATTGTGGAAAAATACTTGTAAGCTTTTGATTTTTGTCCACTTTTCTACAAATGAATACAAAGATTTTCCTAATCAGTACGTAAGAACATAACACTTCAACAGCAGTTAATGGCTCATGACCTATTAAATAAGCAATAAATCTTGCTTGTATCTCAATTATGTTTTCCAGTCCAAACCCTGCTTTTCTAAGAATTATAGTGTGTAATAAATATTATTTGATGATGATGATGACTTTGAAAGGTATATCATAAAATGAATGGGGAAAGGTGCTAATCTCATCTATGGCAATTACAACATTTTTATTCCCTTGAATGGAATCATCAGATACTTTTTTTTAAAAATGTAGCACTTCATCTAAGAAGTATAATTGCTTTAAAATTGTTGTGAATAGCTACTAATCCAGTGTTTTTTTGTGAATTACATGAACACATGCTAAGTGTGTTCTTCGTGCTAATATTAATGTGACATATGTAACAATAGGTTCTATAAAAGACTGTTCAGAACTGTTTTTCTTGAACAGCACAGGTCTTACAGATATCTGCACAACCTCTGTTGAAGTAAAATACTGTGGTTTCATAGGAAGGACATGACCTTTGGACACAGCTGGTCTAGTGCTGGCTCTGCTGCCTCAGTGAACTTGGGCCAGGTACATACATGCCTTTCCTAAATCTCTATTTTCACTTGGCTAAATGGGGGTTAAATATACATACGTCCAGAGTTGTTGTGAGAATTAAATGAGATTAAATATGTTAAATTTGTGAGTGATCAATATATGTAAGTTTTTTCTCCTCGTCAATTTTTTAAGAATAGATCGCTGGAATTACAGAATAAGGAAACATGGATGTGTTCATTAGCTTGACATAATCATTCCACAGTGTTTACATACATCACGGCATCACATTGTGCCCCCCAAATAAATACAATTATTATTTGTCAATTAAAAATAAAAACTCTTTTCTCTTAAATGTCTACATTTAAGGGGATTACATTTTTATAAGCTCATTTTCCTCATCAAATAATAAAATGACTGAAAAAGTATCTCAAATAATAACATTGCTTTAATGATGAGTTGCTTTTCCTTATATGTTCAAAGGATACAATCTGATACGAAAAACTTTCGCTAATATAATTAGTTATTTCACATAATATTGATAGTAGCAGAATATGAATTTTTTTTTTTTAAAGGATAAGAGCAAGAGAAAACAACATAAGGGAGTAAGATGAAGAGTCAGATTCCATCCTCAGTAATTTGAAAGCCTCAGCTTCTATTTTGGAACTCCGATGGCTTTCACGATGCAGTACTGAGGAGAATGGGTAACTCGTGAAACATCCACTGATGTTTCAGTGGAGAAAAACATCACCAGTGCATCCTTTCTGAAAGGGCTTTATGTATGAACGCAGGTCTCAGAGATCCTGGAATGCCTTTGCTCTCTGTCCCTCAGCTGCCTTTTTGAGACAGGTGGGCAGAGATGGGTGGCAGGTTCTTCAGAGATTTGCTCTGAAGAAGTTTTCTTAAGTGCGTGAGGAAAAGCCAGGGACACAGAGGGCTGTGGCATCTCCGTGCTAATGTCCAACTACTTAGCAATAGAAGATTTCAGTTTTAGTTGTGACACTGTTTCTAAGGATTAAAGACAAATTTGAACTGATGTGATGACAAAATGATTCTCTAGGAAATAAACTCTGTGAGAGACAGGACCTTGTCTGTTTTGTTTTCTGCCAAACGCCCTAGAGTAGGTCTTGGAATAATGCCAGGCATGTAGTTTGTGCTCAATAAATATTTGTAGAAATAAAATGCATGAATACTTTTTAAAAAATTGATCTTGATTGTTTCACACTCTGGTATGTGAAATTACTACAAACCAAAAATGTGTGATTTTTTAAATACATGTCGACCCTAAGATAATCTTACAAAAATCCCACAAAATGTAGCAAAAGGTGATATAAGAAAAAACTCAGTAGAAAGTTAAATATTTAATGCATTAAAGAGGAAACACAGCAAAATATGTATTTTTTAAAATAAACCAATAATAGTAACTAATGCTCACTGAATATTTACTGGAATCACACAATGGTCTAAGTGGTTTATGTATATAATCTCATTAAATAACAGACCTATATGGATGTGTGTTAGGCATTGTAAGTGTGATGGTTGAGGGCAGACTTTGGGGCTACACATTCTGGATTTAAATTCAGGTTCTGATACTTACCTGCCTTTGGGCAAGTTGTTTACCTTCTTGGTTCCTCAGTTTCCTTACTGTAAAATGGGGGAATAATACTTCCTGCCTCATAAAAGATTGAATGTATAATTAATCCTAGAATAGTACCAGGTATGTAATATCTATCATTCTTTGTCTGTCTCTCTCTCTCACTCGCTTGCTTTCTTAGAACAGTGCCTGGTACAAAGTAGGAGCTATTTAAATGTTAGTAATCATTATGTATTATTATTATTATCATTCCCATTTTATAGGTGAGGAGACCGATGCACAAAGTAATTTAATGAAGATCACACAGCTAATAGGTATTAAAACTAAGATTGGAACCTAGGTAGTCTAACTCTAGATCTTGTGCTTGTAACTTCTATACCATTATATCTCCCCAAATGAATGTACTGAAGGAGTTTAATTCACTCTTAGTAACAAACCACCCCTTAGAATTGTGCCCATCAATACATGAGTGGATTAATAAAATGTGGTATATGTATACCATGGAGTTCTACTCTGCCACAAAACACAATGGTGAGCTAGCACCTCTTGTATTATGGAAGGGGAGCCCATTCTACTAAGTGAAGTATCACAAGAATGGAAAAACAAGCACCACAAGTTGGTACTAACTGACCGATGCTTAAGTGCACATACGGTATTAACATTCACTGGGTGTCAGGCAGGTGGGGGCGGGGAGGAGATGGATATATTCACACCTATTGGGCTTGGTGCACACTGTCTGGGGGATGGATATGCTTGTAGCTCTGACTCGGGCGAGGCAAAGGCAATATATGTAACTTACGCATTTGTACCCCTGTAGTATTCTGAAATTAAAAATTAAAAAAAAAGAGGAGGAAAAAAACACATAAAAAAAAGAAATTTTCCCAAAGATGCATGCCAATTACCATTGTCTTTTTAAAGAAACAGTATAGTTCATGTTTAAGAGTGCAGGCTATTGGGTTCAATATTCGGTCTTTGCAACTTCTAGCTCGGTGACTCCTGAGTGAGTTATTGAATTCCTCTGGGCCTCATTCCCTACACTTTCAAAGAGGGCAATATTAGTCTCTGTATGGCGGTACACATGTGAGGATTAGATGTATGCTTAGCAACCTGCACATCGCAAATGCTAAACAAATGTTAGTGATTACTATTATTACTTTGTGTTGTTCTTTCATCTCAAGCTCTTCAGTAGTGCCCCAAAGATTACAGAATTAAGTGTCATTGTCTACAATTCAAATTCCAGCATTCTCCATTATTCCCATAATTTCCCCTCAAACAAGTTGTATTAGCATTCTACTCTTATGTAATAAATTACCTTAAAACTAAAATTAAAAAAAATTTTCAAATGATAATTTGACACTCCTTAACTAGAATATCATTTTGAAGATTTTTGATGAATAAGTACAGGTGTTTCTGTAGGTTATTAATAAAATTGTGCAATTATTAACCCAGTTGCCTGACTAATAAGAGCAAACACACTAAAAAATGATTGCTATTTTCTGTAATTCAGTCTTCAAAAATTATTAGTAACTAAAAATAAACCTCATCTCAGTGAGACCAGCTTTGCATTTATTTGACATTAACAAATTCTTTATGTTTAATTCCCCATCTGAGGTGATGGATTCTTAACAATAGGTTATAGTTTAGGATGTATCATGCAGATTCCACACGGCACAAGGAAGGGCAACATCATCTTTCAGTGACTGTATACAAGGTTAGTGCTTTTGAAAAATGGTTGAACCACATATTTAATTAAAAAAAATACAATGAGACAATACTATGTATTATTAACCAGTGCAGACTATATTTAAATAGTAAATGAGGAAGAAATTATGTTTGCTTCAATGTTGAATTGCCTCTTTAGTTGCATCAATGGTATGATCTTCATTTCTATGAAAAGGATAAAAAACAATCGCTTATCTAATTTCCAAATCTCTGCTTAGAGCAGTTCAACTTTGTAAGTTTAAATAGCCTCTGAAACCTAGCCAAGTATGCCAAATCCACTATAAAGTGAAAGACTGAAACTTTGAAAAGGTTATTTGCCATTAAAAATTACAACCATTTTTCTTCCCGAAATCAGCCAAATAGGTTTCTACACATAGATCCAGGGCCAAAGCTAAAGTGATTAACTTTTTGGCTAATTAAACTGGTCATTTTCACTCTAGACACTGCCCTGACTGCAGTCATTTCAGGTCATGTTAGAGTTCCTGCAGCACCACAGTGAATATCTGAGGAGAAATTATTTTAAAGAAATCTGTATTTCTATTTAGAAGACACAGATACTTTTGAAGCTTCAATTCTGTATTCAAATTTCCCCAAAATAATCTGAAAAGTTAAAAGGCAATTAGTGTACTGAAAGCTGAATTTCTCTGCAATTGAAGTTATGATTTCTTTAATTCTTTTATCTGTCAATCTCTTTACTTTTTTATCCATGTAATATATTTTTGAGCCTGTTTTGGATGTCTACCTGGTAGTTGCAGAGTTCTGGTGTCAAGAATGATTCCACTTCTCGATTTTTATACAGAGTAATCATAAAATCTTGATGACTGTTTGGCTATGTATGGGGGCAGTTACTGGCAATTATAGTAACACAGACTTATGTAGAACAAGAGAAATAGATTCAATTTTGATACTCCAGGTCAATCAGTGAATAACTTTTATGTATTTTTAAAATGTGTGAGTCTATAAATGGAAAAGAAACTCTTTATTAGAAATAAATCATAAGACACTGTTTGGTTATCTGTAAGGCAAAGCAGCTTTTTGCTAGATAGTGTCATATTTCCCCAAATCTCTCCTGTGGAGAACCTGGGCACCACTGTTATCTGCCTCCCTGGGCTCTAGTCACATTCTTAAAATGGCCGCTCTGGCCACAGGTCTTCTGCATGAGTGGCTGTTTTGGCAGAGAAAGCCCTTCTCCTACTTTGAGCCTGGCAAACTCTCCCACAGCCTTTGCTCTCTCATAGGTTTAGACATGTGCCTTACAAAATAGTGTTCTGTTTGCTCAGAACACTTCTCTGAAAGTTTGCATTTACACATTTCTTAGTGAGGTGATCTGACAAATACATTTCTCCTACATTATACTATAAGAGAGTCAGAACCATGTTGGTTTCTTCTCCAACCTGATCTCCAGAATCCACAGAGTGCCTGGCGTGGCGAAGGAAATCAGTAACCATTCGTTGAAAGGTTGAAAGAAAGACAAAAAAAAAAAAAAGAGAAGGAAGGAAGATAAAGAAAGGAAAAATAAAGAAAAGAAAGCAAAAGAAATAAAACTAAGGATATGAGGTAGGAAGAGGGAAGTAATAGTTATCGAGATTTATCTTAGTCTAGGTACTTTATAAACATCTCGTTTCAGCCTCATGACAATAATACCCCACCCAATGCCAGTGCCTTCATATCTTTCCACATTTTCTTCACTCATCTAAATGTTTTCTTTGGGACTGAATTTTAGTTTTTTTTCCACATGGAGGTACAACACGCAGATAACTAATACAGAGTATTTGTTACATGTCAGGTACATTTCTAAATACTTTACATATATTACTGTACTTAATCTTTAAAACAACCCCATTGTTATTCTCATTTTACCAACAGGGGATACTAAGGCTAAGAATCACAGTGCTAGTATGTGCTGAAGCCATGATTCAAATCCAGACAGTCTAAATTCAGAGTTCTTGTGCTTAATCACTACCTTATGCTGCCTCCTCATAGGGCAAACAGATTATTGAGCAATCAAGGGATTATCTGAGTGGTCTTTAATATTATGACTAAAATAGTTTACCTGGACATATACACTAAGGCCATATCTGCTCCCATGTGAGAGTGTTGACTGACAGTTGGTAGCATCCCAGAATCCTGGTCACACCTGGCCTTTCTCCTTACTGGCCCAAGGACATCACCAGTGACTGGACATGACTATTGCAGCCCCACCTGGGGCGTCAGTAGGGCTGGGGAGACATTCTCCAGTCAGATGAGATGCAGGCCAGATTAGGCAACACCTGTCCTATGCATAAAAACAAATATCAGAGCTAGGCAAAAAGTTCCCTATTGAAACCTTAATAATTTGACTGAAATGATAGCCATGTCAATAATAATACATAATAATTCAGTTTGATAAAATATTTTCTCTGGTAGATGTGGTCAAATTATTAAGTCTTGTTTTGGAGCATAGTCAGCCTCATTTAGTTCTACTTCAAACCTCCACTTCTCACTGTGCTACTAAGGGCTGAATTTTGGGTATGATTCAGAATATCAAAGAATGTTCAAGCTTAAAGAGGCCTTGGAGGTTGTGAATCAACACCTTCATTTTATAAGAGAGAAAACTAAGGCCCAGAGAAGCAGTTTAAAAAGAATGAATATTTCTTTCAAACCTTAGAATTACTTGGAGAGAAAGACACCTTGGAGAATAAACATTTTTCATGTGCTGCTTTCACATTTAGTTACAAACCTGAGAAAACCAGTCAGTAAATGATTGTTGGTATTAAACTTTCTACTCATTTTTACATTTTATTCATCTTCAATACAATTGAAAATAAAGAAATACCTATTTTCTGCTAAAGGAACACATGCTTGTGGGGTAGCCAGGGGCCAAATACAAGGGGCTCAGTTGGGAGATGTGCTTGTAGGTTTATGTGGTTTAGTACCAGAGATGCTATCTGATTTTATAGGCTTGGATCAAATTTAAGTAGATAATATGACCTGATAAATATTTGCTGAGCAAATGAAAGAATGCATAAATTAATCAGTGGGTGAGCATACATGAGGCATCTCTTCTCTGAGGTGTACAGATTAGGCTGGAAGAAAATAATATGCAATACTTGTTCAGGGAGGCAGACACTTAGTAGAGAAATGTCTCTCCAGGAAGTTTGAAAAGGAGTTTGGAGGCATAGGATTTAAACTAGGACAATGGTTGGAAATATAAGGAAGCTTGAAAGAGTTGGGATCAAATCAAAGAGTTGGGATTCAAATCCAGAGCAATGGTATCCTTTACATTTCCCTAAAGCAGAAAATTGTCTCCGGAGATAGAACGCATGGACTGGAATTGCAGACTTGTTCCTTCTGAGTGCAAGCAGGGCTCCCAGCTGCTGTGGGTCTGCAATCTACGCCCTGCCCATTCCGTTCCATCCTGCCTGGTCTGTGATGATCTGGGAGCCCTGCCAGCCAGTGTCCCCGAGGGACTGGGTTCAGGCAATTGAGTTTGCCAGGGCTTGGCCATTCCTCCTCAGTCCAGCTTCCATTCCCCTCCAACAGCACTGAGGGATCTGTGATGCTCAGCGAACACAGAATTGACAATACTGGCAACATTTCCAGACACGTCAGGGCCTTGTTTCTTAAAATACAATCTCACACACGGCAAGTTTGGTACAAGAGTTAATCAGTTTTTGTAAATTTTAGATATTTTATGTTTCTAAATAGAGTATGAAATCTGTTTGGGGTTTGAAACAGTATTACTAATGATAGGAGTATTTTAATCTTTACTTTTTAATACTTATATCATTTGAAGTTTCAATTATGTACAACTGTAGGCCAACAACCTCCATATTTCTCTAGCATATTGTAGCATTCTTTTATTTATATTTCACTTTTCCCCATAAGACTATAAGCTTCTTGAGAGTAAGGACTATGTCATTTTTTTTAAAAAAGCTTTATTGAGGTAGAATATATATATATGCATGTGTCATAAAATTCACCTGTTTTAAATGTGCAACTCTATGATTATTAGCAAATTTATAGAACTGTACAACTATTACCACAGTCTTATTTAAAATCATTTCTATCACCCTAGGTAGAAATTTCATGCTTGAGCCTGGCATGGTGGCTTGTGCCTGTAGCCCTAGCTACTTGGGAGGGTGAGGAGGGAGGATCGCTTGAGCCCGTGAGTTCAAGGCTCCAGTAAGCTACGATTGTGCCACTGCACTCCAGCCTGGGTGACAGAGAAAGACCCTGACTCTAAAATAAATAAATAAATAAATAGGTAAATAATAAATTTCATGCTCATTTGCCTTCACTCTCATTCCTGTCCCTAGACCTGGGCAACCATTAATCTGTTTTCTATCCTATTCATTTTTGAAGCCCCAGTGTTTCAGGAATTCCTTGGCACTTAGTAGGCACTCCATAGAAGTTTATTAAATCAATGTCTTAATTAATGAGTTAATTGGATACTAGGAATGTAGCATTTTTATAAAACCTGCCTTTTCATTTGTACACCAGGTACTTTAATCTGGCATCATCTCATTTCATCAGAACAATTGGTGAGGTGTGCTCCGGGCAGGATGATGCTTTCTGAAAATGATAAAATAGACCTAGGAGGGGTGAGTGATGTGCTCAGATCTCCCAATTGTAAGTGACAAAGCAATGCCTTCTGACTATATACCAGTATTAATCCCATTATGGCCAAATTAAGATGATAGAATATTGAGAAAACTTGGGGTCTATATACATATATTTGAACTTTTGCATAAAACTTAAATAAAGACTCCCATTATCTCTAACACTGAATTTATTTGATGTAGTACAATAAAAAATAGTTTTACTTTAAAATGAGGTTAACACATGCATAATAACACACAGAACTGAAGAAAGTATTTAGGGTTTCTAAAAACACACATTTTTCTCCTGTTATTTGGCAAATTTGAGAGCACCCAGCTTTTTGAAGACTTCTTTGTGTGGCTGATTGTTCAACCTTGACCTTCATTTTGGGTGAGGATGCACAACTCATCCACTTTTACATTACCTAAGTGATATGGGAAAGAATTATTAAAAGCCTTATGAAAGAAAAGGAAATGACTTTTTATTGAAACATACTTTAACTTGATCAAATCATCTTTACTTTGGTAATGTGTGCTATGTTTCATGGACATATGCTTTTATGGTGGAAGCAAGCATGACTGTCCTTTCAGCGTGGTTCTGGTTGGCGTTTGCCTGTGAAGGTTTGTTATCCTGTCTCTCAGGGCAGATTCTTGCTGGTTCTAGCAAAGGATGACAAAGTTCCTCGCTAGAAGTGAAATGGGCTTCAGTTGGCAGCTGAATTTGTCTTGGACTTATGGAATATCACATAGGACCTTCAAGTCCTGTTTTTTTTGAATATCCAAAATAATTGAGGGGAGGGTGACTGTTAAAGACTTTACATAAGGCGATAATTCCTTTTTATAGAGCATTATTTATAAATTGCTACAATAAAATTTTACTTTATTCCTTTAAAACCCCAGCGTGTATGTATAATTTATCAATATGAATAGCTGTTTTTATGAGGTAGCTATTTTGTTTGTATGCTCAGCTCTCTGGGGACTCATAGCTATGGTTACAGTTACAGCAGCGGTTCTATCTCAATTATGCAAAATGCACAAATGAAAATGTGAGGAAATTACAGAGACAAACAAATGCATGAAGAAGAGCACATCTGTGTGATGGTAACGTGACGATGGCATCAGAGAATTTGAAACCTGGAAGTCATCAAGTTCAAACGTGGGAAAACTAAGGCCGAGACAGACTGAGTAACATGGAAATTAAAAGTTGAGGAAGAGGGAAGCAAGAAGGAGGTTTTGACACAATCCAAGAATTAGGTATAGAATTTATATTTTACTGAGTTATGTAGATTCATTAATTTAAAAAATCAGATGACTTAATTGTAGGATACTAAATATAATATTTGCCATGGTTATAATTTCAGTCGAAATAGATTAGAAAAATGATAAATTTATCAGTTAAAAACTTTGTACATGACTCATTTTAATACATCTAATTCTATGCTACCTTCCTCCATTTTAGGAAAACCCTTCACCTAGCTCTTTGAGTTAAATTTAATGCTAAAGTTGGAGTGTTTCACCTTTCTTCCATTCATTTTCTTATTCAGTTTACAATAAATATTTACCGAGCATCTGCTATGAATCAGACACTGTGCTATGCTCCGAGATTAAAGTCAGACTCAGAGTCAGATGAGCTCCTTACCCTCACATTCTGGTGGGAAGGCATATCATGCACAAGAAAATCAATACATGAGTAAAGACTTCTGTTAGTTACATGTACAGTGAAGACAATAAAAATGAGTAATGGGACAGAGAGTAGCTGAGAAGGTTATTTTAGATGACATGGCCAGGGAAATCTTTTCTGTGGAAGGGACATTTGAGTCGAGACATGAATGGAGAAGACAGTTCTAAGGAAAGCAAGATATGAGGGGCCCTCTATGTAGTATGACCAGCCAGTACAAAGACCCTGAGGCAGAAACAAGCTTACAGTGTTTGAGGAACAGACAGACCAGGGTGGCTGGAAATTAGTGAAGCTTGTAATGGCGGCAGGGAGGAGGGAAGTAACAGGACTAAAGAAATGGAAAGATTAAAAATATTCTAAAAGTAGAACTGACAGGATTTGTTGATGGTCTGGATATGGAGTAAGGAAAAGGGAAGAATCAAGACTGCTGTACTCAGTGCTTATAAGCAACCAAGTTAAAGGTGCAAGTTACTGAGACACAGATTACAGGAGAGAAATAATATTTTTTTCCTTGACACCAAAGTTCTGTTTTGGCTAAGTTTGAGATGACTATCAGATAAGTAAGTGGAAATGTCAGAGATGCTGCTGGTTGTGTGAGCCTGGGGTTGCAGGAGAGATCAGGGAAGCACATACAAAAGGGCATTATCAACATAGAGGTGGGATTTGAAGACACAGCATTAAGTGAGACTATTTAGGGGACATTTGAAAATAAAGAAGGCGGCTCAGTGCTGAGTCCTGGGGTGATTCCAAGTGTACAAGTATACTAGAAAAGAGAAGCCATGAAGGAGGCTGAGGAGGGTTCTTCTAGTAGAGAAGAGAAAACCAGAGAGTGTAGAGTCTTAGAATGCAAGAGAGGAAAGTCTCAAGAAGGCAGATCATCTGCATAAAATACTACTGTGAGGCAGAGAGAGAGGAGAACAGAGGAGATGCTGTTGAATGCGGCACTGGGAAGATTCTGAATTTGGCAAAAGCGGTTTCAGTGCAGAGGTGAGAACAGAAGCTTGATGGGCGTGAATTAGAATGAATGGGAGACAATGGAAGTGGAGACTATCCCTTTCAGAAGTTGTACTATGAAGGGGAGCGGAGGAACAGGCATAAGCTGGATGGAAATAGGAGAGATAACCAAAAAGGTGTTTTTTTCTTCTTTTTAATGGGAGATATTAGATAATTTCTAAATACTCATAAGAATGATGCTCAATAGAAAGGAAATAACTGATCTTATAAAGAAGAGAAAATTTGCTACAGTAGAAAGGAAATGACCAATCTTGCAAAGAAGAGAAGAGGGCTCTGGGTGTTGGGCAGGACAATTAATAAGGGAGTGAGGACCCACTGAGACATATGGTCATGAATTTAAGGGGATACCAGTCAGCATGGTTTTGTCATTTTCTCAAATGTGGGTTAGTTTCTCAGGCACGGGATAGGAAAAGGCCAATATACGGGTTTAGTCAAGGTTGGAGTTTTGTTGAGAGAGGAGATTGCAAGGGAGAGGCATAAAAGGTGCATGGAATGCATACTATTAATAGTTAAAAGAAGGGAGTGAGTACTTGAGTGTGATGATGGGTAAAGTGTTAGGGTCACTGGATTGTAGGTTCTAGTGGGCTGAAGACTTAGTGGGATCGGTGATACCAAAGTTGCAAGAGTAGTAAGTGAGATGCTTAAAATCAAGTTTTTAGAGTTGGTTGACATTGTTGATCAGTGGAGTAAAACAATACAGCTGAGCTATGCAGGTCATGAAAACCCAGACAAAAGAGAAAGAACCGCTTGATATCAAGATGGAGTTTTAGGGCCCTTTAGCATAAGATTAGCTCCTGTAGTTTGGGAATTGCTTAGGGAGTTGTTTTGAAATTAGGGGATTCCTATAAAGATATGCCAATTCTCTAAGAGCACTTCTGATACAACAGCTAAAAGGCCAAAACTCAGGGTTACTTTTGAAATCTCACTGTCACTAAAAATTTTAGATTGGAGGGATATGTAATTTACTAACCCTATGACCATGGGCATTTTATTTAGTTTTGCTTAGTTTTATTTATAAAAGAAACGTATCACCGCCACCATCATTATCACCATCACTGCTATTGTCTATCGTCAACATCACCATCATCATCATTACCACTGCCACCACCATCAACAGTCTCCTCCTCCCCACCATTATCATTGTCATCATCATCATCGATATATATAGGTTGCCATAATTAGTTTAGGCCCTTCCTACTGGCTATGCATAGAACACTGTCCCCAGATCTTTGCTCACCAGGTTACTCACTTTCATTTCAAATGTCCCCTCCTCACAGAAACTCAATCACCCAAACTAAAGAAGGACCTCCATGTCTTCTAATGCCTTTATTTTATTTTATTTTTATTTTTAAATTTTTTGTTAAACTGAATCCTAGCACGTAGGTGAACTTCTGACATTTTCTATTCCTAAAACATTCAGTTTTATTTCTTATATACTATGATTATCTGGATTTTTTTTTAAAATGGGAGGTGGTATACATTTATTTGTTTACTTGTTTAATTACATTTATTTGTTTACTAGTTTATTGTTTGTATTGCCTCTTTCAAGAAAAAATTCTATGAGATCAAGGGCCTTGCCTAAAACCTAGAACAATGACTGGCCTACAGTAATGATGAATCAATATTTATGAATGAAAAGGTAAGCTGTAAAATCCTCTACAGTTACTGTTATTTTTAGGAGGCAAGGCATGACCACAATGCGATCAATTTAAAGAAAGAAACAGTTTGTAACTCAAAGAATATGCAATTGATTCATACATTGTATTTTTGAAGCATAATTATTAGTTCCTTTTTAAGACTCAAGATTTAGGCTCAGAGAGTGGAAGAAAAGTAATGGTCAAGTCACTAGCGCTAATTTGAAACAATCAAGTAGAATTAATTACCTGTGACAGATGACAGATCATTAATCAGCACTCACAGCAGAGACTGAGCTAACATGATGTGGTTAGAAGCAAGGTGCAAATCTCTAGAAGAAGGAGGGTATTATTGCCTCTTAAGCTGACCCCCGACCCCACCTCCACCACCAGGAGGCTGGGATGTACATCCTGTAAGAATTACATATGGGATCTCACCAGAAGCAAAGGCACAATCAATCAGCAGATGATAGAAACTAATCTGAGGCAAAGAGATGAAAGATTCCAGCCAGGAAAGGATAATCTCATAGTTCCCCATTGATTCTCATCTACAGTTTTCATAATACCTCTTAAGGTAAAATCCTAATTTAATTTAAACTTTTAAATTCTTAACATAGTAAATTCTGTTTAGCATTCTTTCTAATCTGACCATCTGAAGGTGATTTTTATTTAACATACTCCAAAATATATTGGCTTATTAAAATTCAGATTTTTTTCCTGTCTCGCTGCTTTCTTCAGGATTATTACTCAAGAATAGCGCTGAATTTGTTTTTTTTTCATGTTCAAATCTGTTCTAAAGCAACAGAATTAATTTATGTTTATAAAAATAATAGTCAAATGACAGATTTATATTCTTAGTTAAGAAAGACAATATTATACATTAGTTTATGTCAATTTTCAAGAAACATTTTCCAGGTATTTCAAAAACCATTTTAGCATAAAATAAAATACAGAAAAACTGATAATGCTAACAAATAAATAATAGAATAGATGAGTTCCCTGAAGCAAAAATAATTTAAAAAGCAAAAATATAAAAATCTTCTTAAATTTTATACCACACATAATTTATATTTAATGCAGGACATAGATGCATTTTAAATTATTGTACTTGATATAATGTAGCATGGGGTGTCCAAAAATGGTAATTTCTACAGCTATGTAGGCCTTAAAGTAAAAAATCTACATGAAAATAAGTTATAAAAGACCAAGTTTGGGAAATTGATCAAATAAAATAGCAGCTTTCTCTTATTCTCTTTAAAGTTTGTTTTTACAATGAGAACTATGTAAGCATCCACTATAATTTTAAATGTAGTTTTTATTTTTGTCAAGGTGCTACATGCATATAATTATCATTATTATTAGTTTTTGAGATAAGTTCTTGCTCTGTCACCAAGGCTGGAGTGCAGTGGCAGGATCATAGCTCACTGTAGCGTCAAACTACTAGGCTTAAGTGATTCTCTTGCCTCAGCCTCCTGAGTAGCTAGGACTATAGGTGTAAGCCACCATGCCCAGCTAATTGAAATTTTTTTTTCCTTTTTTTTTGTACAGATAGGGTCTCGCTATGTTGCCCAGGGCGGTCTCGAATGCGTGGCCTCAAGTGATTCTGCCACCACCGCCTCCCAAAGTGCTGGAATTACAGGCATGAGTCACCGCAACTGGCCCATGTGTATAACTGAGAGAGTCACAAAGTTTCCTGCTCTCAAGTCAATTGCTTTCAAGTCTAACTGATTTAAAAAGAAAATCTAAATAAGATATCAATTTGCTGCTTCTTAGTTATTCAGGCTTAGGCATCATCTACTGACTTCCTATTAGGAAGATGAGGATGCAGCTCCCTTTCTCCTGTCTCCCTGCCCCTCTCATCACACACACACACACACACAC
>CAUYPO010049846.1:0-35713 GCA_963574435.1 Cheirogaleus major | reverse complement strand
CACGGGTCTCCACTGTAGTCATTTTCAAGTTGCTTACTATTGTACGGATCACCGTGCCCATATTTAGAGAGGCTTTCTAATTGTCCTCCCTTTCTCCCTCTTATGCTAACGCTTTTTATTCTTTCTCTTCCTTCCATCCTTCTATACACATTGAATGAGTACATGCTCTCTGCTAACCCTGGGCTAGATACTTCAGTGAAATCTGTACGTAGATAAAGTAGTTATCTTGTACTGCTTCTTTGGAATTGAAATCTAAAAGTGAAATTGCTTGGCTCACGAGTATGAACAGCTCACGAGTATGAACATCTCCGTGGCTCTTGACCCAAAAACATCTCGCCTGCATTGGGTAAACGTCTATTTGTTAATTTAATAGGTGTAAGCTTGCCCCTCATTATTATTTAATGTCTGTGTCTTGATTAGTAATCCCTTTATATTCTTTATTTTGCTATAAAGTGAATTTATATTTTATTGTTACTTTGCTAGTGAATTTTTTAAAGGCAATGGGAAATGAATAAGGAGTACTGGGTAATTGAATAACTTGCTTGTTTTATTCATGTATCATATATTTTCATTTTCAGAAGCTACCAGTTCATTCTCTGTATAGGCAGGGACAACAACGTGCTTCATAGCAAAACATTGTTTGATTTAACCGGAGCCTCTTAGTTTTGTAAATATGAGACAAGCATGCAGGGTGAGGGTGAATAATCTGAGAGAGATGGAGAGAGACAGGGAGGGAGGGAGTGAGTGTGTGTGTGTGTTCATCAGCCTACCCTTCCTGGAGATTCCTTGAAATGCAGAATTCTACAGAAAGGATAAAGTAGCCCAAACTTCCTGGGGAGGATAGAGACCAAGAATCTAAACCATGTACCTCCAAATTCAAAGTGAAGGGGACTTACTGGGAAGAGCAGAGTGATGTGATTAAGATCTGTGGCAGAAGGGACACCGAGAGCATAAAGGGGAGCCCTCCAGGAGTCCAGGGAAGAGTGAGGCAATGACCCAAGCTCAAATCTACAGGGTAGAGACCAAGTTATTAATACTTCTGTATCCTCACATGGTGGAAGTGGATAGATATCTGCTGGCTTCTCTACTTTGGGCTTTTGAGTGTGTGGGGGTAGAGAAACCTATAATCCTGGAAGACCGAAAGACAAACCCCACCATCTATATATATCGTCAGGAATAGGCTTTCTGCAAAATTCCCAAATCTGTATGGATTAGGATTTTGGGGGGAAGGGTTACCACTTTGCTCAATGGTGCCACCTTGTGTCAGAGACTATATAGTAACAACACTTGCTGCTGATAGAATTTGGCCTCATTTCTTCCACCAGATGTTCGGGCTCAGAAGTGAAAAAGTTGTAACATTTGGATAATCAGTGAAGGGGAAATCTTGGACTTTCAGCCACTAAGGGTAGGAGGAGATTTGAGAACTCTCTTAAATCATTTATACAGGATCATTTTGTTTTTATTATTTGTTCAGAAAGATCTGTATAATTGCAGGAGAGAGAATGAATAGGAGTAAATCTTACCTTAAATGTTAAATCTCATCCACCCTCCCCAGTGTCAGGCTGGAGGGACTATGGAAGGAAAGCACTGAAACACAGAAAACATTCTGAGAAACCCCAGTGAAAAACTTCTAGGGGAGATGCGCAGTGTTTTGAACCTGCGAGTGTGGGTAATTTGAAACCTGGAGCAGGAGGCGGTTGGTGTGGCTCTGGGAAGTTGCTGCTGGAATTTTGCTCTGACTTCTCTCTACCTGTGGCCTGGTGTGCTGGCATTCACACCAGGGTGGCTCAGGCTATGAGGATAAAGCCACTACAAAATTGGGACGGTAGACGTGGATGGGGAGTGGAGGGTGCTAACTAGGCTCAAGTAGCCGTTTCCCCATCTGACCTTCTCCAAGTCCCCAGAATTGAAGGATTGCACACAAAGCAGTGGTTCTTCCTAGGATGCTTCTCCCTGGGAGACCGAGGATGAAGCCTGGGCCTAAGGAATGGCTTCCTGGCACCTGGGACACTCACTTCAAGCTCATCCCATTTCTGTTTTGACTTCAGGAGGGCTGCAAGTGTGGGGATGTCCAACTCTTGTCCCCTCCCCGTTTCAATTGCCTGAAAAATTAACTAACACGCTTAGGGGAAAATAAGTTTTGCAGGCTAAAATAATGACAGGGGAACAAGACTATTTCCAAAGAGCATGAATTAAAGAAAACCTTTAGACCAAGAAGAAGAGGCTGAGGCAATGGTCTAAAGATGTATTGACGGTGAGAATTTAAAGAGGGAATATTAGATGGATTTGAAGGAGGTAAACTACAGGATTAGTTTATTATTGAAGGAAAAAGAGTAAGTAAGAAAGAGAAGATTCAAAGAAACTGCCAAATATATGGTTTGGGCAGCTGAGTAATATCATTTGAAAACAAAAATTAGGTGCCCATCATTTACTGGTTATAAAAACAGGAAAATCTACTTAACCTTTCTCTACTCAGTTTTCTCATCTGTAAAATGGGCATGATAATAACAGTACTTTATTGGACTGTTGTGAGGATTAAATGAATTAATATAGAGGATTAATATAATATGGGTAGACTATAAAGTGTTTACATGATTTCCTGGTATATATTAAATATTCACTCATTACAGAATAAGGAGGTTTTACGGAAGAGGAGCTCTAGTTTGAATATATTAAGTTTGAAGTTCTAGTTGGACATTATAGTAGTATTTATATTTGAAGCTCAATGTAAACTGGACAAGAAGTATAAAACCTGTGATTTTGGCATAAATTGTCTGCAACATTGTGGAAATAGATAAGATCCAGTAAAACAAAACTCTAAGAGTGATATTTAGAGGACATAAATGAAAGAGTTTCCTGAAGAAGGATAGGATGATTCAAAAAATTTGTAAGCAACCAAAAACACACAAAAAAGGACAACTCTGACAATCCATTCACTAATTTAACTACCTTTTATAATATTTTCAAAAGCAACTTTATAACTAAATACAAATCTGTATAAAATTAAACAAAAAACAAAAAAACAAAAGTTCAGTCACCATTCCTCAATTTGGCTCACCAAGGGTTAACTACAGGTTGCTGGATATTTATTCTTGTTTCTTTTTTTATGTATATGCAACCTGTTTTACTTAGTTTACAATGTAGAGCTTCTTACCTATGGCTTCCAGGATCTACCTCATTTCCTGAAATGTCTATGTTGCCTTCTAAGAATGGAAATGCATAATATTTTTAATCATTTTTTTACTAATTGCAATTTAGGTTATTTCCTTTTCCTTTTTTGCAATTAAATAATGCTATTTAAATTTTCTTTAAAATATGCATTAATTTTTATTTATGGAAATTTATTCAGGAAAAAGATAATTAAATTCCATTTAACCATTATTTATGGAGAGTCCATAATATGCCAAGAAATGTGCTAAGTACTGGATGTAAAGCACTGGTGTGAAAGATAAAGGGAGAGAGTATTTTAAGAACGACAGAGTGATTAACAATGTCAAATGCAGCAATAGATGAGAAATGCCCCTGGATTTAGCAAGAAGTCAATTGAGACATTACTGAGAACCATTTGAGTCATATCATGTGGTAAGATGGCAGATTTCAATTAGGTAAGGTGTTAATTACAGACAAGATAGTATAGAAATGAGTACAGATATTAACACTTTAATGACTTGTGTTTATATACCTGTTAGATTGGAAAAACTTATAAAATTTTGGAGGGAATCTATTAATAGCAGAAGTGTATATAGTTATAACCATTTTGGAAAACCATTTATTACCCAGTCACATTGTATGTGTACCTATCCTATAGCCAATCATTTCCTCTCTCAGAGAAATTCTTATATTAATAATCTGGGAAATGTGGACAAGAATGTTCCTTGAAGGAACATTTGTAATAGCCCCCAGTGGAGACGGCAGGATGTTCATTGATGGTAGCATGGCAGGCAGATTACATTCCTATGGGGGAATGCCATCCAGCAATACTCTACCTATAGGTAACAAAGTGGATAAACCTTGGCAATGGAATATTTAAAAAGCATGATTTATAAGAAGACACAGTATGATTTCTGTTAAGCAAAGCTAAAACACAAGAAAACAAAGTAAAGTATTGTAAAATTATTAATAACAGCAAAGGAACAGTTGTCATAAAAGGCAGTAGTTACTGCTTAGGGGGAAACAAGAGGATGCCATCAAATAAGATGCATAGAAGGACCCTAAATCCAGCATATTTCATTTTCTAACAGCAGTTGTTGCATGTGGTGACGATGACAGTGATTCTTTGAGAATGGTATATGTTATAATGGAAAAACTGAACCATTACAAAAATAACAATAACTGACATCTATTGATCCTGCCATGTTCTAGACACTATTCTAAATGCTTATTTAATCCTCAGAACAATTCCTTAAGATAACCATTGTTGTTCTTCCCCATTTTATACTCGAGGAAACTGAGACACAAAGAGGTCTTTGTAATTTGTCTTTAGCTAGGGAGTGGCAGAGCTGGAAGGTAATTAGCCTCCTTAACTTGTGTTCTTAACAACACATACCAAATTGCCTCTGAGAGGCAGGAAAGCTAGTTCATTTGTACTTTGATTTTTTTAATATATCTAGGTAACTTTATATTTAAAATTTTAATCTATTATGAGATTTATACCATAATCAACTTTTTCATATTTTATCACTTATTCCTTATGGGTGGGGTGACTTTATAATTTAAAGTAAGGCATGTTTGAGAGTTAAAATGATGCTATAAACAATACTTTGGGAAAACAGGCGTAAACTGAGACTGTCCTAGACAAACCAGAACACATGGTCATTTCCTACAGCAAGAATGTGATAAAGCAGCAAAGTCATGGTTGAAGAATCCTTCCCTTCCCTTTGTTAATGTGTTGCTTGTCACATGTATTTGCATGTGTGTATGTCTGTGTGCGTGTGTATGTAAATGTATGAACTTTCTCTTTAATTTTGTTTAAATAATATTTCTTCTTGTATGCCATTCTCTATTGCTTTAATTAAGATTACTATTGAGGAGATTTAATTCCTGATATTTTTCCAAATATATTTTGGTTTGATAGCCTTAAATTTAAAAATATGTATCTTCTTAATTTTTTGTATTTGTTTTATTTGTGTTACCTTTGTAGGAATACAACCTCATTTTATTTTATAGAATATAAATTAAAAAGAAAAAAAGGAAGATACTTATAATAACAACCTCTAGGTATAAGCACTATTCATATTTTTGCCTGTGGTCTTCCAGGTTTGGCCATGAATTTTCATCTTTATAATGTTTCATTATATCCTCTTTGTAGGTGATATTTCTGTGCATTTAATCAAGTGTTTCTATCATACTCCCTTTGATAGCTAGTATATTTCTTTATGTCCTCATTCATAGCCCTTGTTCATTATTTTATCTTGAATCTTCTCACTACTTAACTAGTATATGGTAGGCCCTATATTTGGGTTTTATAATGATTTAGGAAAAGCACTATTTTTTGTATTTTTATCTCATATTTAGTTACTTTATCACTAAACATTTCTGTTAGATTTAATGTGAAATATCTGTCTTTGCAGGCCTGTAACCTTGCAATATAAAAAGAGCACATCTTTTATTTTATGGATTTTCATTTTTAAGATTTAAAATTTGGTTTTCACATACTATTGTATTGATCTTGCAGTCCAAACCAATATTAAATAAGATAAAGCTTGTTAAAAGTGTCTTTATTTTATATCAGACTGAAAAGAGGTTGACTATACATTTTCAATAAATTTTTTATTAGGCATAGATAAAAAATGTGCATAGTCCCTTTTTATCAAAACACATCTAATGGAATGCTTTATTCTCATTATGCTGTTCATACAACCTATTAAACTAATAGATTTGCCTGTATAGAAATATTCTTGTGTTCATAAGATGAACTTAATCCTATTGCTTAATTGCAGCCACTAATAATGTACTTAAGATTTTAATTTAATATTCATTAGTGAAATTTGCCTGGCTTAATTTTTTATTAAAGCCTTATTACATTAGATATCAGTTTGACTTTTATTTCACAGAATACCTTTAAAAAGGCCTCCATTTATTTCTCAAATTTCAAGCAATTTGTGTAACAGCTGTATTAAAGTTTGTTTTATATTTTAAATGAATTTACTAATAAATTAATCTATCAAGCTTCTTTTCAGTGGGGTAGTGTTTTGACAACCTTCCCAATCTTATCTCTGTCAACATTTTTCTTTTCTATAGTTCAGGATGGTTTTGTACATTTATGTACTATTTTTTTTTGCATATAATTGAAATTTGTTTATATCTTCTCTCCTTTCTAAATGTTTAAGATTATCATCCCCCAGTTGAGTACATTTACCAGGCTATTAAAGTTGTTCATGTCTTTACTTTTTAAAAAATATATTTTCTTTAGCACAGACATCATTTTTTGTGTAATTAGGTTACATGCATTATATCTCAAAATTTATGTCAAAGTACTCTGCAATTGTGATCTATAAGCATATAGACCACATTTATACATATACACCACTAAATATGTAATTTGGAATGAGTAAGGATTTTCACAGTGGTTAAGTAAATAATATGTTTTTCTAAATGTTTCCTTAGGAAGACAATGTATTAATTCAAAGATACAAAATTCAAAATCCATTCAATTCTTCCTAATTACATTTTTCTCATGTCTTTTATGGCTTTTTTATTTTTACCAAGTGGATGTGTTTATGACAATTTATTTTTTTCTTGTGTTTAAATATTTTAAAATGATTTACTACAAGGCTAAACATTAATCTGCTATTCATTTCAAATAAAAGCTTTTTGACATAGTTAATTTTGAATATGATTTTATCACTATAAACTGTCATCATTAATTCATTTAATACCTTAATTCCATTATATTAATATCGACAGGCTTATTTAATTTTATTCACATTTGCATGGTCTGTTTTTTTTTTACCATTTAAAAAATGTCTATCTGTTGGTTTGGATTTTTCTTTATACATTTGGAGTTACTCTCTGTATTTATTATATCTGTTTTCTTCTCAAATAATCAAAACCAACAATAAGAGCTACAAAGTTCTCTTGTAGAAAAGATATAAAAAATAATTCTTTGACAAGTAATGTGCCATTGATATGCAAAGTGTGTAGAATGACATTCACTGATAGGCAGGCCTCAGAAACCGTATGGAACAGGCACCTTTTTCCAAAACATTGCTCAAGAGGGTCCCCTCATCACTGGGGCTGAATCAGATTAACCACAATTAAAACTGGAGAGAACCCACCTAGTGCTTTAGAAGGCAGAAGGCGAGGCGAGAGGATCTCTTGAGGTCAGGAGTTTAGAGCAACCTGAGCAAGAATGAGACCTCATCTCTACAAAAAATAGAAAAATCATGTGGTGGCACGTGCCTGTAGTCCCAGCTACTCAGGAGGCTGAGGCAGGAGGATCGCTTGAGCCCAGGAGTTTGAGGTTACAGTGAGATATGATGACACTACTGCACTCCTGCCCTCTAGCCTGGGAGATAGAGCAAGACACGTGGAGAGAATCCTTGCAAAGAATGAGGGGCAATATTTCATAGGTAAGAAAATGACAATTCTTTACTACTAATATCGGAGATTTTAGCTATAAAGTGGGGGTTGTTGCTATAAAGTTTAAATTATTATAGATACAAAGATAAACTACAAATTTTGTTTAAAACTGCTTAATAAGATGTGTTTATCACATGGATTTTCCTAATGAAAATTGTAAAGGGATAAAAGGTGTAGTTAAAAGAAAAAAAAAAAAAAGGAAAAGGGCACACAGAGAAAAAAAGAGAGGGAAGAGAGAAAGAAGTAAAAAAAAAAAAAAAAACCCAAAGCCCAACATGATGTTTCTGTCTCCAAGTTGTCTTAAAATGAACATCTGTTAATCTTTACAATCAGAAGTATTTTATCTTAAACCTGAGAAACTCAAACATTTGGAAATATATTGAGCAATACTAGCAAATTGTGATTTAGCTTAGGGGAAAAAAAATATCACTGGCCAGTGAAATCATTTTTCCACTTGGCTTTTACATCAGATATACATTTTTATATAGTTTAAGCACATTTGTTGACTTTTATCCCCTATTACTTTGCCTTTTCTATTCTAGAATGATAAATGTAACATATGGGCATATTCAAAAGGCTATAAATATTTAGATGAAAAAGAAAAGGTTTTGGTTAATAACTATTTGCAAGCAGTTATTATCTAAATCTTCAGGCACTAAAGCATTCCTTTGATGTTTGGCTATATGTACCATTATTTGTAATGTGGCCCCTTACTAATATTCATTTTTTTGCAAGAAGGTAAGGACACAAACATTAATGATAAAATGGTACAGATATTTTTGGATATTAAACTGTGAATTGTGTATTTGCTAAAAATCATAAATGAGGGCAACTTGAGATTAAGAATGAAATATTCAGCCTAAGTCTGATTCGTCATTATAAATTCCAAATTTTAGTTTAAAATGAGGTACATACAAGGGTCTCCATAGAAAGATTTTTAACTTTTCTTATACCCTTTCTCATTTTCTCTAAAGAATTCTTATAAAATGTTTAATTTCAGAGTTCACAAGAAAGTGTTATTGACTCATTTTGAAGATATTTTTACTACTTTCCTTTATATTCCTAAAGATCCACTTTTTAACGATACATTTTTAAAAATTAACTACCCAGCAATGTGTCTTAGAAAATTACTTCTTTGAAACTGTTGTTCTAAACACAAGAACTAGTCCAATCTTGGCAGGATTTCCTAATATGCCTTATAATATTTCATTTTCACCAGTTATGTTACTTATTTTAGCCTTATTTATTTTTTTACTCATGGGAAATGAAAGCCAAAACTGTTTTTACTTTTAAATGTGTGTTGATTTGTTTTAACCAATTTGATATTTTCTCATAAAACACACAAATATAAATATGCTCTTAATTCCAATCCCCTCATTACCTTAAATTGTATTTTCAAGAAATGCACACAGATGCTTTGATTGACATTCCTGTTTCTAGTTACAGCGTGGAGCTGCCAGACTGACTGGCTGGCGTTGTCGTAGGTGATGCATGGATTGGTGCCCCCTGCCTTCAAGTTGTTGCTATTACCAACAACCCTGCTTTTCAGAACAGTGTGTGCAGGGCAATGAATGCACCCTAACAAACAAGAAAAGGAAGGACTGAACCACTTCCAAAGTTTTATTTTTTAATTTGAAAATATATGCAAATTTAATATCTTTAATAGATGAACCCTCACATTTGCATATGAATTGGCTGTTCCTACAAAGCCAGTCAGGATGGGAAAGTGAATTCTAGTAATGCTTCAGTAGCGGACGCAGAATTTGTGTTACATCAACTTGTATGACTATGAATTCCCCTCTTTATTCTAGAAAGATTTCTCATTGAAAAGTAAACCACAAGTAAATCAAAATAAGAGAAAAGAATTACTATAACATTAATAAAAAGATATATATATATAAATATATACAGATATATAAAATATATACAGAAATGATATATCTGTTTCTGAGAAGGAAGACTATTTGCTTCAGAAAGAATGCAGTCTCACTCATTTATGCTGAGATACAATTTTTTTAACCTGGCAGGTTGACAAAAACAAGTTTCATAATATGTTGTTGGTGAGCAGATGGGAAAGTAAACATATATGTATGTAGAACTGCAAGTTGTTACCATGGAGGGCAATATGTTCCTAAATTAGATATCTATGTGTCCTGTGACCCAGCAATTCCATTCTTAACATTGCATCTCATATATATCCTAGCACCATAAAAATGATTCTCCAATACAGTTATTTGTCGCTTCACAGAAACAACAAAATATTGGAAACAACTGTCCATCAGCAGGAGATTTGTTAAAAATATATGGAAGCCTCATACAGGATATAACAATGTGCCATGAAATAGAACAAGAAATCTTTTTATGAACAAATAGAGACCATTCTATGAGATATTTTTTAATCAAAGAAAATGTGTGTACATATTTGTGTAAAAAGAGATGGTATTTGTTTGTGTGTGCATAGAATTTTGTATAAGAATTATATCTCTATAAATGTTCATGAGAAACTAGAAATATTGATGACTTGAGAAGAAAAACAGGTGGCTGGACACCAGGATGTGAGACAGGCCATTTGCTATATACCCTTGGATTCTCCTTCAAAATAGTAAAATTAATTTAAGACTATGTAATAAGGTAACTATTTTGGAGGTCTGATACGGCTTTAAAAAGCAGTAAGCTTTGTACCATATATATCGGTACCATGTTGGCCTCTAATTATGTAAGGAAGTGGCAGAAATCATATTAACAGTGAAAAAGGAATTAGTCCTTGATTCTGTCTTACATAATATAGAAACCTAGACTGAAAGAGATGTAAGAGTGGAATTTTACTTAAAATGGAATAATGTATTCTCTGTACCCATGTTCTCAAGATGGCATCATCTTTGTGACACTGGGCTGGAGTGTCTGAGGATGGTATAAAGCCGTGTCCCACAAAGCATGCTACACGTATCACGTGCACCAAAGTCACATGCTGGAGTGGGTTCAGGTAAATATTTTGAAGTTCTATTCCATACCTGCTGAGTCAGTGAGCCTTGGAAAGGGGCCTAGAAACCTGAATTTTCATAAAAGATCCAAAGGTATTCTTAAACCAAAGTTCTAGAACCGTTGTTATAAAGATGGGGGCTTAAAAAGGAGAAAGTATGAGCAATATTTATTAACTGGCCAGCATATGATAGATCTTCTTACACACCTTCATGTGTGTTCACTCCCCTAACCACACAACAAAGCAAGCATGAGAGCCATCATTTAGAAGGCAGGAAAACTGAGTCGTAGTGTGATGAAGTGATTTGCCCCACAGGTAACAGAGCTAGTGAATGCAAATTAGAATTCAACTTACAAACTTCTGATTCTTTTTCATGCTGATAGGAAAAGCATCATTGTAAGTGGAAATAACTGTATTAATATTGTTTTGAAGAGTCAATCCCGCAATAAATGTTGCTTTACAGTGGATGGTCATACCTTACCCAGCCTTGCACCACCTATAATTTGCTGGAGATCAAATATTTGGCTAACAAGAGATTTTCTCATTTTATTTCACATTCTCATATCCTAATCAATTGTTTGGTTCGTCCCTCAGAAAACATTCTGCTCAGATTAATTTATATAATCAACAAGTATACCTCATATATTTTCAGTGGCTATCTATCTATTTTTAACAGAAAGGAAAAATACAAACATTGATAGGTACTATTTATATGACAAGAGACAAACGAGGGTAACAGGTGAATGTGCAAATAAATATCCTGAATTAATGAAATACAGAGGGCTTTTGACATCAAAATTACAAATAACGGGACTGGACATGGTGCCTCAGGCCTGTACTCCCAACATTCTGGGAGGCCAAGACTGGAGGATTGCTTAAGACCAGACCAAGAGTTCACGACCAACACAGCAAGACTTCATCTCTAAAAAACTTTTTAAAAATCAAGTGGGCATGGTGGCGTGCATCTGTATTCCCAGCTCCTGGGAGGCTGAAGCAGGAGGATTGTTTGAGCCCAGGAGTTGGAGGCTGCAGTGAGCTATGATTGGGCCACAGCACACCAGCCAGGGCAAAAAAGTGAGACCCTATCTTACACACACACCAAAAAAGCACAGATAATGGCCAATAAACAGTTTTATACACATACATGCACACACACACATGTATATGTAGCTAGTTTGCAGGCTTTACATTCAGAAAAAGTTCCAATTGAATTCTAAAACAATAGTTGCTCTTACAGAGATGAAAATATTTTTAGAGTCTGACTTTATGAAGTCATTGACATTAAAAGGTAACAACAAGTTTCAGTTGTTAAAGGTACATCTAATCAGAAATGCCATATGAGAAGTACATTAGAGGGGCTACTCGGGCCATTTACTGTACTTTGGCCTGTCTCTGTGCAGTCAGATAGATCATGTTTTGAATCTCTACTCAGCCAACAACAAGAGCTAGTCACTTAGCCACACTAAGGTTCAATTTCCTATCTATAAAGTAGTGACTATATGTAATATATACTTCACTGTGTTATTATGGGGGAAACAGAGTATTTATGAAACTGTCCACAGTGACATTTTGTACCTTAAGGCACACTCCTTCCACACCAACAGTGGTAAGTTTGCTTGCTCTTACTGATCCATTTTCAAAAGGCTCTATCTGAGATTTTGCCTTTCCTTCCTTCAGTGGCATTTCCTAGGTGAACTGGTTTAGAGGAAGCCCATATTTTCCTTGACTTAAATTCAGGTTGTTTTTTAGGCTTCCTCAGTATGATTGATCAAAATTCCCCAGCATAAGCTTTTAGGTAACAGAGTATTCTCAGGGCAGAAATTTAAATCTTGAAGTAGAATTATATTCCTTATAGATCATTTTAGGAAAGTGCTATATAAAATAGGGGAATCTACTCATACATCTGATTTGCCCACAACACTCCCAGTGTTTACTTCTGCACCTACATAGTTGTTAATAGTGCCCTTTTACTTTCAAAAGTATGTAGTTTCAACAAGGTGTATGAGACACCTAACTGCAGAAGTGATTTCTCAGGGCCTAGAGGTCCCCTAGTATCAAGAGTTTAGGGAAAAGAAAGGTAACTCTCTGAGAGACCAAAAGAGGAGCTTGTCTATTTCTCTACAGAAGAGGACTAGCGGATGGACTAATCTTGCATTCAGGTTGTAATTGGACAAAATAGAGAGTATATCAAGGATGCAAGAGCCTAGAAGCAGAAGGGAGCACCAGTAAGTGAGCCCATAGACACTCATGCAATATGGGAACAGTTTTGACATGGCTGAGGCTGTGGAATTCCCTTCTGGAGAAGGTGGTAGGGTAGGGATGAAGATGAGTTAGGTATGTTGGACCCTTGCTTCTGAGTTACAAATGTACTTTTGGAGAAACAAGATTTTGAATACTGTGCGTGTCTGTGTAATTACTAAATAGGGTCATCATTTCATTTTGGGCTTATAATGACAAAGATTTTCCCTCCAAAGCATTTTGCCAAATTAAATTCTAAACATGAACATGTGACAACTTTGCTACTTACAGCTAATTCCAGCATTTCAACATGTCTATCACACACCTGAAAGCACTATCAAAGAAGGCTGGGTTGGTGTGAGGTAGAGTTTTGTGAGGCTCCTCCTAATGCCTTCTCTGTCTGAGAAGGAATATGCTGCTCTGTGCATCAGCCTGCCAGGAAGAAGAGCCCAGAACAGAAAAGAGCACAGTAGGTATAAAGGGTTAAAGGAACCTGGAAAAAAATTTCAGAGCAAGTTATCAGTTTAGAAATGCCCTTCAAATGTCAGTGAAGAATCAACAGGCAGCGTGCAAGCTGGGCACCTGGCACCCAGAGGTAGGCCCCCTTTGGTATCCTCTCTTGCAGCTTGGCGAGGCCATATGGCCAAATTAGAGCCAACAGGGCACGAGTGGGGGTGATATGTGTAATTTGGGGGCATCTTCCATATAAAATATAAAAGCTCCTTACCTTGGAATCTCTTTGTCTTCCCCTTTCCCATGAGTGGTCACAGCAATGGCCATGACCTACATTCCAGATATGTAGATGAGGGCAATGCCCAAGGGGAAAAAAATCGGAAAAAAAATTGAGTCCACTCACCAATCCAGATCATATGTCAAAGGATTGTTATGTATGAAAGAAATAGGTTTTTGTCTTTTTATTTTTAAGTCACTCTATTTGGTAGTGCCTTTAATTATAACAGTTAAAATTGACCTTACTACTACATACCGTTTCTAGGTACCTACAGGTCTCCTGCAAAAACAGCCATACTATCTTCAGGTTGTGACCAAGTTGCTTTTTAAATTCTCATCCAGGTTGCCTTCTTTTCCTCTCTTTTTCATAACAATTCTCATCAATAATGCTGCCAAAATTAAGTTCTTTTTCATGCACATGCAAAAAAAAAAAAAAAAACTCAAAACTAGAAAAGTATTAGAATTGCCCCATGTGAATTCCACTCACATTTCTAAGCCAATACGTTTAAAAGATTAAATGAAAATATCCTATCTACTGTTATCACACTCTGCTGTCTTCACCAATGTGAACTGAGAATAAGAGATGGCAGCTTTTCAATGTATTGCCTGGATTTCTCTGGCTTGCCGCACTCCCATCATTTCTATTTCCTACCACGCGTCTGTGATAAAGCAAGAAATAATATTCCAAAATGCCACTAGCATTCAATATAGGATATGCTGTCCTCTACAATTAGCATATTTTTTCTGATAGACCAAGTGGTTAGGATACAATGATTTATGGGGCCAGTAATATATAGACAGTTGCCTGGATAAAAGAAGGGTATGTAGGAAGTTGACTTTGTGTACTGATAAATGCCAAAAGGTACATTAGGTTAAGGAAATTATGTATGGAGGAGTCTGGCTATAAATTTCTGTTGCATTTTCCAAGTTGAATTGCTTATGTGTCTGTATAAATTGCTAAGCAGAAAATAGGCTAAGAGCATTAAAACTTTAGTTAACTCTATTTCCTCAGGACTATATAATTTTAAACTTATTTAGGACAATAGCCCATTTGTTTTATAAATCACAGTGTTCATTGCAATATCTTTCAAGCTGAAAGCATTAAATCACTTTATATGACTGAGACTTGGAAGAATGCAGCATTATAGCTTGGCCGGCAGAACATGTATCAGTGTGATATTGATCTAAGCAAGAAAAAGAAAAGCTGTGCTGAATGGACTCCAGACTGCAAGAAGTGTTATCTGCAGGCTGCAGTGTTTGTTTCAAATCCCATATTGCTCAGGGTGTGGTTCTATTTCTTTTTTTACAGGCTTTATATGATTGTAATGACAATTATGGCCATTTCTGTAATCTGCAAGATTAAGAAAGTTGTTAGTTGAGGAATGTCTGCAGGTAATTATTTGACATCACGAGAAGCTCGCTTTTCTGTAGGACTGGGTTAAAATGGAATGTAGGTGAAATGCTCTCACTTTTCAAGTAGAGCTTATCTATAGTTTCAAACTTGTATCGTGGAACCCCACTGGACCCCATGACAATTGAGAGTATCGACACTAAGAATAAAGGCATAGCTATCAGTAGTGTGGGCATATTGTGCAACTTCCCTAAGTAATGTCTTCCTGGAAGTCCCCTAAGAAGGAAAGAAAATGAAATAGCAGTGAGACAGGACTCTCAATTGGATGATGCTGGGATTAGGATACCACGTGACTCTGACTTCTCATCTCACCTCCCAAGACCCAAGAGGCAAGTACATCTTTCTAACCTGTGTGAGGTCTGGGAAGAAGAACTCTGCATACAGTTAGCATTCAGCCATTCCAACAAGACTGATTGACATGGGCTGATTGTCAGAAAGGAAGGGGTTCTGAAAAGAGTGCAAAGGAAGTCTTTGCAAGGAGGGAATGATCTCTCTAAGTGGGGGGGAAATACTGTAAAGAAGTTAGAAATCTGGCATACTGAGGAAAAGAAAGTATAGATATGTTTGAACCGGTGTTCATCCAGTCCCTTAAGAATGCGTACTCAACCTGGAAAGGTAAACCGGAATAATCATGTCACTAGGAACACAAGCAAGTCAGCTGTTAGATTCACTCCTGTTGCCAAGAGTAGGACTTAGAGGAGCAGCAGATGTGAGGTCACTAGACCTCTGCTCCTGGCATAGATGTGGGCACCTGGTCAGTTCCCATAAGTGCTTATTAAAGGAAGAATGAAATGGCTATCAATAAGCTAACCTCCATGTTAGGGGCACACTTTAAATTTTGCTGCTCATATATCTGCCTGCTCTCTGATAGTTTATATTTGGAATTACTTTACCCCTTTCTTGTTTGCAAGGGGTATTTTGTGGGGTCAGAGCGTCTTCCATGTGCATGCCAAGTAATTACTCAGTCATCACCTTTGCATATCTTTATCCTATTTAAAATTGCACTCACATAGAAATTCTCATGCAATGTATAGATTTGAATGGCTACTCAGTTTGCCTTGTCTTCAGTTGCCTCTTTGAGCCCAAGCCCTCCTCTACGGCACTGTGCTATTTCTCCAACGTGCTGGCAGGCACAGAGAGCCAACAGGAAGCCCAAACAGAGCATTTCCTCTTGAGCTAAGCGTGAGGGGGCTTCTCTTCCTCTCTCATGTCACACCCCGTTTGGCATGCTCTCAATCCGCCAAGGAAC
This sequence comes from Cheirogaleus major, assembly GCA_963574435.1. Taxonomy (NCBI): domain Eukaryota; kingdom Metazoa; phylum Chordata; class Mammalia; order Primates; family Cheirogaleidae; genus Cheirogaleus; species Cheirogaleus major. The sequence continues at coordinate 19,525 of CAUYPO010049846.1, read as the reverse complement.
AGATGCAGGAGCACATTTCCAAAGCAGGCCTGTGACGAGCAGACACCCACGAGGCCCGGGGCTTGCCCACCCCCCTCCGCAGACAGGCTGCCACAGCGGAGCCCCTCATGCATTAGCTTGGAGGAGACCAGGCAGACACAGGAGGAACGAATTGGGATGCAAACTCCCTGTGGGCCTGATTCCCATCTAGGGGGTGAGACATCCACAGTCTGGGACAGTGAGACATTTATGGAATGAGCTCTTCCTTCTACCGCTCCTCTCTTTTCTGTTACGGTTCTTCAAACACGACTGGGTGTGCAGAGCCAGGGAGAGGCGTCAGACCTTCTGAACTGGCACTTGGCTAAAACACCCAGCCAAACTTTTCTTTTTATTTAATTACCACACCAGCAGTATTGTTATAAAGACCATTAGAGAAATATAGAAAATATCTATTTTTAGAATTAAAGTGCTCAAGCTATTTGTTGCAAACAGTCAATGTATAGCAGGTTATTTTGACTGTTACCAGTAGCCTTCAGAGTGGCAAGTGAGGGCCTGAGGTCTCCCCTCCCTCAGCCTTGCTGCTGCTGCCAGGTGTCGTGTGACAATGGAGGTAAATCTTAGCTTGAACTCTCCCGTGCTGCAATACAGTAAATTATTGGTCCCAACTATCCCCTCCTAGTAGGAGTATAGTTACAAGTGTAACCTTGCCATGACTTCATAGTTGGTGTACTTCTCCACCTTTTGATGTGGGGTTCAGATGTGCAACTTGCATCGATCAGTGGTAATTTTGCAGATAATTGGAAGCAGAGGCTTGAAATGAGCTCTTGAGGTTGGAATTGCTTTCTTAGCTTCCATGACTGCCATGAGGAGGTAGCTGCTATCCCCTCAGCAAAAGGAGACCCCAAAGTACAGCCCGTAAGTGCAGGATCAGCTGAAACTCTACTAGCCCACAGTTCCCTAAGCAAGGGGAAATGTGTTGTATGTAGGTCACAGAAATAGCAAGCTTGTTTGTTGCACATTATTGCGGTAATAGTTAACTGCTGCACATATATACTAACATTTACCAGCAAATAAGCATAAAGAAAATTATACAACCAATTGTTTTAGGCACTCCACCAAGCACATTGCAGGCATGACAACATTCTTAGGGCAGGATTGTGCTCACTTAATTGGAATGTGGAAACAGAACCCTCCCACAGAAGACTGCCTGTATATATCAGGTACATACAGCTGGGATCATACGTTTATCCAATTTGCATGAGGCCAGAATAAATAATATGGACTGATATATTACCTCATCTAGGATGAAGTATTTTAAAATAAATTATAGACAATATAACAGTATCTGTCATCTGTCTGTCTATCTTCTATCCGTCTGTCATCCATTACCCATGCATCCATCATCCATCGTCCATTTATTCAATCAGTCATTGCTTTTCACAGTAGGTCAGAGTTGTAACAATGACCAACGAAAGCTGACTACAATGCTAGCTTATTATGAATGGAATTTAAGTACGTTGTTTCTTTGTTAAAATCTTACCAAGATTGGTTTCAACAGGGCTCACCTTGTTCTTCTAGTCACATAACATACAATATGGAGGACTTTTCTATGCTTGGGCAAATTGCCATGCTCCTTTCAAAGACTGGATAAGTTTCCAACATCTTATTCTTTGAGTTTTCAATGGTGTGAAATATCCCTAAGAATTTTCTGAATGTGAAGATATTTTTGCTGGCCTTGCTTCCTCTGAACATTTTCATCCTTTTTGTCTCAACCACTTTCCATATATTTTTTATTTTATTTTATTTTATGGGGGTACAAATGCTTTGGTTACATAAATTGGCCGTTGCAAGTCAGAGCTACAAGCATGCCCATCTCCTAGACAGCCAGCACATTAGTGTTGATCAATTAGTACCAATTTGATGCTGAGTACATGTGGTGCTTGTTTTTCCATTCTTGTGATACTTCACTTAGAAGAATGGGCTCCAGCTCCATCCAGGAAAACCACTTTCCCTATGTATACCAATAACTTTGCCTTTCCTGAGTTCCTTTAGCTGCATAATTAGGTCTCTCAACTGGCAGAAGTGTCAATATTCCCATCGGTAGATATTGCTCCTATAATTTCATTTACATTCAATTCAAATTTCACTCCAGCTGTGTTATTCTTTCTTTGTTGCCCTTTTATTTTTATTGACTAATCCCCTTTCTCTATTATTCATTTTAAATGGGTTTATCGCTGGAAGAGACTGAGGCAACACAGCTACACACCTTGCCGTCTGCTCATGAACTGACCTATGCTCAGTGACCCATCACTGACAGACTCTGAAAGAAGTAACGTGGTTGGTCATTGGTCAGGAAGTCTATGTGTCACTTATATAGTGATTTGTGGACTGAAGAGCTAGCAGGGAAGTTTGTAGTTTATGTAGTTACTAACAGTTAATGTACTGGGATAACTTAAATTTGAACTATGCTGTTGGGAGACTGGTGTTAATTAACTCAAGTGCGGTAGTAGAAATTCATGCATGTTAAAGCCATGCAAAGCAAGGACTGACCATATTTGTGTGTGTGTGTGTGTGTGTGTGTGTGTGTGTGTGCTTAAACCATGGATTTCTAAGGTTTCTTTGTTCCTATTAATGAATCAGGGATGCTTTATGGATGCTGGGTATAGTCACTTGAAGAATTTGCTATTAATCCTTAGAATCTGTAGTCCCTGCTTGCCTAATCACAAGCTCCCAAACTTGCCCCATTCTTGTCTCTCTGTGAGCTCCAAAGACAGAGAAGTGCTTTCTCTCTTATCACCCCTGTGTCTTCCTGCTGTGTCTGCCATCCTTCTCCCCCACTTGCTCCACTTCGTGTCCCCTGAGTGTTTCTAGACAGTCTTTGCTCATCCTGGGAGGAGATGACCCGCCCTCGCCTGCTTACTTTCGGCAGGGTGTCTCTTCTCTTCCTGCCAGTGTCTACACTCTTGAGACTATTGTCTCACAGCCTGAATGTTTTGACGCTATTTAATCTGGTTTGCCAGGGTTCAGTATGCTGGGAAGAAAAAGGTGCTCCCAAATTATGTGGGTAATCAATCTTGAAGTCGAATCCTCATTTAGAAAACGAAATGTATTCATTAAAAAACAAAATTCTCTTGTAATGAAAGAAAACATTTGCATTTCATAGGGAGCACATACTCTGAGAGTCTTGCTTCCTCTAAGCAAGAAATAAAATTAAAGACAGTAGGCCAATTAGAAAGAAGTGATCTGAGTATGTGTCATCGGGACAATATTCGCTCACGACAGTTCTGCTTATCCTATTCGGTATCTTTTAGACATTTATAATCCGGAGTCAATGCAAAAGCCACTGGCCAGCTTCTAAATGCCAGGGTTTTAAATGCCTGTCAAAAATGAATTTGTTACCTCATTTTTTACAAGGATACTTTGTAATGCAAAAGGGCAAAATACCACACTCTCCCAGGAAATGTGTGGTAGGGAGGCTAAACCAATATTTTTCTTTTTAATATAGATAACATCTCTCTTTACAAAGAAAGAGAGCAGCTGATGTCTCCTCCAAACTACCTTTCAGACATTTAATGAGAGCCATCTTATCCCAGAGAGTAAAAGGCAAATACCAGCTGCTTCCTGAGAGAGGGCAGAGAAAGGTCAAGGAAGACCTCCTGCTGCAGGCATTGGAGGAACCTGCTGTTATCCTGGCCCCCAAAGGGCAGTCCGTCTTTGAGCACTTACAGTGTATGTAGCAAGAGGAGCCTAGTTGTGACTTGTCAGTCACTGGGCTAAATTCGCTCTGCAACTCCCCTCTAAGCAATGATGCTTAATCTGTGCAACAGGCAGGGTGGCCTGGGAAAACAGACACCCAGGGGTTGGGCTAGACCCACAGGGCTGGCTGGAGTGGCATTGGGCCTCAGAACCAACAGAACCAGGGGAGGTGGGAAAGCCAAGACCAGACCCAGCAGCAGCCGCCTTGTGGAAAGAGCTGGACCTGGGGAGAGAAATAAAATCTGAGCCAACAGAAGGTCAGCTTTAGACAGCAGGAGAAGGAAAGAGGTTTTGCAATGAGGGGAAAATGATTAAAATCTAGAGAAGGTCCTGAAAAGCTGAGGCTTGTTTTCAGTGCCTTTTATTGGGTCAGTGTAGCTTCTCCCAAGTTTTAAAAGGAATTTCCAAGGGGGCTAAGCTAATTGGAACAAGTGGGCCCAGATCAAGCAACAGTTCCTCTTGGGATCTGCTGGCCATCCTACCTTTGTGTATGTGCCTTGGGAGGCGGAGGGGGACAAACTGTGAAATCAGTAAGAGATCAAGAAGTCCTTCTCCCCCCTAGTTGAATGTAAGCATAGTAAGTGCTCAAACCAACATTTTAACATGTGCTTCAGAAACAGGAAAAGGTAAAGGCCATTTCCAAAAGGCTCAAGAAATGTGCATTTTTACTGCAAACTAAGAGAGGGTGGAGTTTGAGTAAATAATATAGAAAAGGAAAAAGTCTAGAGGCCGCACCAGTGAGTCCTGCTGGCCACACTCCTGCGCCCGAGAGCCTGGCTGGAAACAAGGCAGAAGGAATATGCTTGAGCTGATTTTCTGACTCAGTGAAGGTGTTCCTCCCACTACAAGTTTCTCACCCACCCCTTCAGTACAGAAGAAAGCAGGATACACCAATTGTGTGGAGCATTTCTAAAGGATTTAATGCAAGATTGCCATTGAAATCTGCTTAAACAACTGCTGCTACAATTCCCGAGACTGACAAGTGGTGGTTAATTTTGACATTGCTGACTGTTTGTGGATCCTTTTATTCTTAGCACAGCTATTCATCTCACTCTCTGGGATACATGCTTCTTTTTTAGTTAAATGAGAATCATGATCATTAACAAATATATTTATTTGGAAAAGTATATTCACCTAATAAGCAAACAATAAAAATAAAAGGTTGAAACAACCATGGCTATATTGAGCAACAGAATAATAGGATGATTTTTTTTTTTTTGCTTTTCCTCGTTCTACATACCAAATAGAGGGGATTTATACCAACTCAAACATAGGGCACATATAAATAAATACAAGTATAATAGAAAATTCTTTTCTTAAAATGTTAGAGAGAAATTTAGCTATTTTAAAATTCAACAAAAGAAACTTTTTTATTTTCCATGCTAGGAATATCAATGGGCAAGTGTCCAGGCTGCTAAAACAGAGTATCATGGACTGGGTGGCTTATAAACAACGGAAATTTATTTGTTTATTTATTCTCACAGTTCTGGAGACTGAAAGTCAGAGATTGCTGTCAGCATGATCGTGTTCTGGTGAGGGCCTCTTCTGGATTGCAGACTGCCAACTTCTGATTTTGCCCTCGCAGGGCAGGAAGAGAAGTCTAACTCTCTTCCTCTTCTTGAAAAGACACTAAGAGGCTCCACCCCCATGACCTAATTACCTCCCAAAAGCTCCATTCCCTTAATATTGGGAATTAGGGTTTCGACATATTAATTTTGGGATACAGAAACATGCAGTCCAAAACAGCAGGGGGTCGAGACTGGGGGTTTCCATAAGCTAAAGCAGCATCAATGAAAAGTCATCATAAACTGGTGCACATAGGCATTTGCTAATTGTTTCCTCCATGTAATTTAGCACTTTGAAATTTATGTCTACCTGTGGAAGATTATGGAAACATCTAAAACACTCTCTGTGTATTTCTGTGCCATTCAACAAATCCCTGCTCTCTTACAGGCATGATGGATGTACATAGATGCTTCAAATTGATGTCTATCCTTAAGCAGGGATGGTTGGGAGAAGTCTAACAGTGAACAAACATTATGTTTGATAGTTTACAAATATTAAATGATTTAATCCTTAGAAAAAGAAAGCGAAGTATAGATATCATATATAATTATCCCAATTTTAGAGATTCAGTTCAGAGAATTTAAATGATAAAACTATGTAATAATAATAAACAGCACTGTTGGTCATGTTAGTGATAAAAACTAAAAGAGCTAACATTTTATCAAGCGCACACCATGATTCAGGTACTTGGATAAGCACTCGATTGTTTTTATCATCCCAGCATCCCTGAAAGTTAGCTACTGTTATCTGAATTCTATAGGTGAGAAAATGGAAGTTTCCTGAGAGCCTGAGAATGGTGTTTCTCAAAATTTAATCTGCATACAAATCAACCACTGATCATGCTAAAATGCAGCTTCAGATTTGCTAGGTTTGGGTGGGACCTGAGGTTCTCTGTTTCTAACAAGCTTCAGATGACACAGATGCTGCTGGTTCAAGGACCACACTTAGAACAGCCAGGACTAAGAGGTTAAATAACTTGGTCAAGTACATGAGATTGATTCTCATTGGAGAAAAGATCAAACTATTATTTGGTTCAAAATTCCAAGTGCGACTGCCCACCCCGTGTTGTCTCTTCCTTGGGTTTAAGCGATTCAGCTTAGTGGGGGAAATGAGAAGAGTGCAAGGGTGACTATGAGACCAGGTAGTAATTGCTGCACTCTCTCAGACAGAGGCAGGCAGGACTTCTGCAACCGTCTCTGCCAGCAAGTGTTTCCTGGAAAGAAGAATATCTATGAGTAATGTCAACTGGGTAAATCAGGATGATTCTCAGAAAGAGGTGGAATGTAAGCTAGACCTAAAAGACTAGAAAAAAAATTATATATACATGCATAAGAATGTGTATGTATGCACATATATGTACTATAAATTATATTGTATACATAATATAAATATATTAGATAACATAGTCCATATATATGTATGTATATATTTCTTCTAGGTAGAGGGAAGTGTGCACACAGATTCCATGTGGTATGAAGTAAGATCATGGGTCAACTTGACACATTGATTGTGCCCTGGTTCTATAGTTTGTATAGGTCACACAGTACTTTCACTCCCCTTCGTTTACATGAGGGTCACCTGGATATAAGACAGTTTGAGCAGTTTATTGATCTGCTTTCAGGGAGTTCATATTCTCATTTGTAAAAGGTCTAATAATAGGGGCCCTGAAGTTCTTGATCTCAGAATACCTAGAGCCCTAAATCTTGTCAATTCTCAAAAAGAAGTTATTTGAATTATTTGATGTTCATGTTTCTGTTCTATTTGAATTTAAGTGCCTTTGATATTTGCCTTTATATAATTCAATCTGATTTTCTTAAGGTTTATAAAGTTTTTCTTTGGCATCAAGTTTGGTAAAGCAGATATCAGATTCCATTTAAAAACATAAAAATAAAAATATGAGTGAAAGAGCCTGGAAGTTTGTGGGATGAGATTATATTTATTTATTGACTTTATTCAGTAATTTTTAAAAAATTTTATATGCAATAATTTTTTTAAAATCTCACTGGATATTGAGGCCCATCAGAAATTAATTAAAATTAGGTTTCTATGGTGAAACCTCATTATTAAATTATAATATATACTTATGTTGACATTTTTAAGGAAAATCTTTAGTGAAAGAGCATTTGAAATCTTCCAGTTATAAGTATGTTGCCTATAAATCTGCCTCTTAGGTTCTCATTGGGTATTAATGAGTATATTGCATATCTGTTTCAAAGAAGCAATTGAGAGGGTATACATTAAATTAAATGTTAACAGTCATAGAAATAAGGATGCTGGTGGCTATTATTTCCCAAATAGGATATTACATCTATTAACCAAAATATTCAGCCATGAGTTTTCTGGAACTCAAGGCCAAAATGAAAATTGAGTTGTATTCAGAGCTGTGCTTAATTAGTAATCCGAAGGAGGTCGACTTTGAGGAGAAAACCAGATTTTCTCCTTTTCTAACTGAAGAGGTGATGTTTGTTTGTTTGCCTGTCTGTTTGTCTTCATCTGATGCTCAAGCAGGCCCCGCACGCACAGCATGTCCACCTAGGTGCGTATAAACAGGCCAGATCTTATGATCTTGGCACTTTAAGTCATATTTAGCATGTGAAATGATTTTTACTCAGTTATGTCTCTTGTCATCTCTCCACGGACAGCCAGTGAATTGTGTAGTGAAAACTTCTTTTGACATCACTAACTTGAAGCTTATTATACATATCCTCTTCTCCCTATATTTTAAAAGAAATCGATAAAACCATTAGTCATGGTTTGGCATTCAGAATAAAGTTCAAATATGTCTATGTTTGTGTGTGTTAGTGTGTGTGCCTGCTAGTGATGACATTGAAGAGATCATTACACTAAAAATTGATCCCTGTGTTTATCGGAGTTGGTCCCAAGCTGTTTCCTCTGAGATCCTCTCTCATTTTTGCTTTTGATTTTTGACAGAAATGTCAGTTGAACTGTATCTCAGCTATTGAGTTTTTAACTATTGTTAGAAAGATAGCAGACTCAAGGTAAATGTTGTGCATGGTTATTATTGTAATTTAAAGAGACCTATGTGATCTCTGATGAAAATAATTTTTCCAAGGTTGAGGTCAAAAATAAGGAATACAACCACAGAAAGGCCTAACACACCATCTTGTTGTCTGAAACACACGACAGCATGAGGATGCCTTCATGCTAGGTAATTATTTTCGGATCAGCTTCCATGAGACCTCGTAAAAACATTGACTTAATGATGAAATATTGGCCCTATTTTCTCAGTGAAAACTATATTCATTTGAGCATCCCATCTCTCAAACCTTGTAAATGCTTTTACATTTTTTTTTCCTTTTGGAATAGGCTCCATATTGTCATCAGCATCCCACCTCCAGCAGCAGAAAGTGCACAGTCCTCCCCAATTCAGAAAAACTGCCCTTTAGCCAACATTTTATGTCATTTAATTATTTGCAAGATTCATTAATTGGCAACAGCTCTTCCAGATTTTCATTAGAATTAACAAGATTCCACTATAATTTATAGATTATGTGTCACTCTTCCTCTTCAGCTTGAAAAGGGCATACATATTTCAAAACCACTTTTGAGTCTTGAAATTTAAACATTTTTCCCAAATGACATCTATTTTAATGCACATGGTTTAAAACATGAGCTTTTGATATAAAATAAAGATAGTTTGAAAAGAAAAATAGCATCCTCTAAGCTTTCATATGGTTCTTGCTCTTAGGGATGTTTCTAGAACTGAAAACACTTAAGAGGGTACAGAATTCTTTGAAAAGTGCTTGCTTCTGCTTATTTAGAAATGGAGGGGCAATGGCAAAAAGGAAGGTGGACTGTCCTTTATAAGACCTGCTTTCTAAGTTCATTTCTTATCAACAATAGGACTCTGGGCACACCATGCCAACTCTCAGGGCCTCAGTTTTCCCATCTGTAAATTGGGAAAACCTGAACCTCAACATATATTTTAGGATTTAAAAGTTAGCTAATACATGAGAAACAACTTTGTATACCTTGAATTATTTATGGAATTTTGTGACCTCAGGTTTGCTGAACTGAGTTGTAAGGTTAAAAGTTTGGATATAGGAAAAAATTATACTAACTTCTAGGCTGAGAGTGAGCTCTCCAATTAATGCTTAAGAGTGCGATCTACTTTTCTTTTTCTTATAAGTGTGTATCAGAACTAGGGAATAGGCATTCAAACCTCAGAATGGCTGGTCTGAGTACAGAATGGGAAGACTTGGTTCATTCAAATTCACAAACCTGCCTAGCTCACTCCTCCAAAAAGATCTTCTAGGGTATTCAGTGGACAGTAAGAGATGGCATGGTGCTGTGTTACCCCACAGGGTCTTTAGTAAGAGGCCAGGGTAGGATGGAGTTATCAGGGCTATGTTTGTACTGGAATTATCAGATGTTAATTTAACCTTACCTAATAACATAGCTTTATTATTACCCAATTTTACAGCCTGTACATCTGAGGCACAGTCTTGCCAAAATTACATGACTAAATAGAGAAGCTGCAATGTAGAAGCTACATTGTCTTACTCTAGATCCTGCTATCTTAATCATTATTTTGTACTTTATTTGCTGATGGAATGATTGAATGAATGGCTGGATGGATGAATTAATATTAAATACAGATGAACATTATTATATAAAACGTTTCTTGGCTGGGCGTGGTGACTTATGCCTGTTATCCCAGCTTGGGAGGCCAAGGCATGAGAATTGCTTGAGGCCAGGAGTTTGAAACCAGCCTAGGCAAAGGAATGAGACCCCATCTCTACAAAAAAAAATTTTTTTTTTAAATTAGCCAGGTGTGGTGGCATGCCTGTAATCCTAGCTTCTTGGGCAGCTGAAGCAGGAGGATCACTTGAGCCCAGGAGTTGAGGTTGCAATGAGCTATGATCACGCCACTGCACTCCAGCTTAGGCGATCGTGAGACCTTGTCTCGTAACAAAACAAAACAAAAAAGGTTTCGTAAGTTATAGTAAAAATATTTCACAGGTAGTTCTTTCTGTATATTTATTGAGGAAGTAATAATTTTGAAAGTTAGGATGTCATTTATTATAACTGGAGTCTGTTAATTTTATAGGGTCTGAGTTAACGTGTTGTAACAAGCATGATTGTAGGGGGGGAGGGACATTCATTTTTACATTAAATGCCATTAGCCAGTCTGTGAGCACATTGAGGTTTGGATACACTCCTCATTTCTCCACTTTTCCCTGTCACCACAGAGCACAGGTTCTGACACAGAGAGGATGCTCTGGATGAGTGGCTTAAACCTTTCTCTCATCCATCCAATAAATACTGCCTAAGTCCCTGCTGCAGTGAGTTAGGGACTGGGTCAAGAGTGGGAAGTGAAAGAGACACAATCTCTGTTCTTTGAAGATTAGAAACAAATGATGAAGTGCTCCAAAGGAAATTTGGATGTTATTGTGGTTGCAGATAATGCAGGCACTAACCAAAGTGGGCGAGTCCTTAGAGAAGTGGTCAAATGAGGCCACTCTTGGCAAATCACTAATACAATATGTGAAGGTGAAATTTGAAGGTGGAGAATCACCTCGAAGGATGTGTGGGTAGCATGAGTAAGAGCAGGGTGGGGAGAGAAGCATGTGCAGAGGGCCCGAGCTAGGAGTGACGTGGCTTGTCTGAGAACCCGAAGGATGGCTGTGGTGGCTGGAACAAAGTGAGTGAGGGGTAGAGTAGGAAGAGGTTATGTTTTAAAAGCATGAGAGAGAATTGTCATGGAAGCACCTTTCCTATCTTCGGTGTGATTGCAATCTTATTGGTTAGAAGAATTTTTAAAAACTTTTGCAAATGACTGGACAGTGGTAGACTGACAAGTTAACTTATAAAACTAGGTTTGAGAATGTTTTTCGCTCTGATTTAAATTGATTAGCTTGAGTCATTTTTGTCCCTAATTTTGTCCAACCATTATCTGTGCAATATGGTACATTAAGAATGATTTGTATTGCTCCATGGCTGCTAATACCAAGGTCAATATTTTCAAAATGCACGAAGACAGAAAGAGAGCAAGGTGATGTCTCAAATAGCATTAGTAATTTGGGGAACCCTATCACAGAGTCCATGTGATTGCTAAGCAAGAAGAAATATCAACTATTCAATATTAAGGGGGCTGGATGACTTAGATGCTAAAGCTACCTTAATTTTCTACCTACCAATTATATTGTTTATTTACATACTAAAGTATTAGGACACTTGGGATCATTGCAAATAAGGATACAAACCTTTCCACTGCTCATGGGACAATGTAAGTCCTCTGACAAATTAATCAGCGAGCATAGGGGAAATAATTGAAATAGCAACAACAATGATAATACCTCACATTTCTGCAGCACACTGTTGCTTTCATAGCACTTTCAGGTATGTCATTATACAAACCAGTGAGGTAGAAGAGACTAGCTCCGTTATGCAAGATGACCTTGTCACGTTCATGTCAAAGCAGGTCCTCTGTTAATTGTGTCTTCTTCTTCAGTCACGCATGAATTCTACCTCAAGAGCTCAGAGGTAACACTCATCAAAGTGAGAGTGACAGACTTTTAAAGGTTCCACACCTCTCCTTGCATTATGTGCTCGGAACTTTGCAGTGTCCCTGGGAGATAGGCAGTGCTGACACGGACTGCCCAATCCAGAGACAAAGAAACTGAGGCTTCGGGAGGGAAAGTGACAGTCCCGCCATTATGCATTCAGTCAGAGGAAGGGACAGAATCCTGCTTTCTGACTTCTGAGGATGTTTTTCTTATTGATATTGTGAATATGCAAAAATTTTCACTAGTAATGTGAGCTTGGCAATTTGGTGGCTTAGCAACTTGGTCTATTTTACATTCAGACAGGTACTGTTTTCATTTATCCAAAAACCAAATTGAATTATTTTCCCTTGTGACTGCTCTCTAGGATGTAATTAATTTTCATGGGCCTTTCATTTCCAGAACACAAATTGGGATCTTCTTCTTATCACCATTACTATAGTTGTTATTATTCATATTTTCATATGCAGGGTATCTCTAGATCCTCCTTATTTCTTTTGCTTGCTCTGCTTTCCTCAAATCCTTGCCTAAAGGCTCCACTGGTCTCTTTTATTTTGATTCTTCTTCAATTTAAGATGACCACCATAAGAAATAACATTGGAAAAGCAGCTTAGGTAGAGATTGGGATCTCTCATTTAGACATAAACAGAAAAGAACAGTTAAAATTAGAATCTCACAGGTATGAACTATTTCCATATCATGTTTTTAAGGGTCTAGTCTTTTTCTCCTTTAAATTGTCTTCAACAGGAATTCTCGTTTTGGAATTTGTACTCCGTGAGTTTGATGCAGAGGTCAAATGCATGCCTTCTAAATAGAAGGACAGCGTGGTGATAAGACAGGGTTTCTGAAGATAACCCTGAGTTATAAACCCAACTTCAGTTATGAACTTCTAATTGTGTAAAAGTCAAGTAACCTCTGTGTGATAGTTAACTGCAAAATGGGAACAGACAGCTATGTGCCTCATGAAACAGATGTAGGGAGTAACAAGGAGAAAACAAGATAATGCATTGACATGCTTAGCTCAGCTTTGTGATTGGCTCATGTCAGCCCAGATGCATGTGGGTGGGTCGCTTGTCACTGCTGTCCTACTTTCATGCCTGTGACATGCTGTGTGCTCGCTCTGTGCTAGGCGATCCAGATGGAGCTGGGGATACAACAGAGGACAAGAAAAATAAGGCCTCCATAGGGAAGCTGGCATGTTAAAATGCAAAGAAACAAACAAATAAATAAATAAATACGAATGAGTTTTGAAAGACGCTGCAAAGGAAATAAGTAGGGTGTTATCGAGAACCCATCTCTAAAAAGTATTAATAAATTAAGGTGTTATTACAGAAAACAGAGAGGACAGGTACTTATAGAGGGTGGTCAGAGAATGCTTTTTGAGAGGCTGTTTGACACAGAATCCCTGAAAGATCATCCATGATGTGATCAAATATGGTGGTCAAGGTGGTTCCAGAACAAGGTATAGCCCGTGCAAAGGCTTTGAAATGAGACTAATACCAAAGCTTAAAACTGATGTTCATGCTTATATTAATAATTCAGCCCTTTTTAAGTGACAGACGAATGTGCCCTTCTCAGACATGATCTCTTAACTAGTTCATGAAATGAATCAATTTAGCACCATAGGTGTCTTTTCACATGATGACAGATAGTTAAATTTACAAAGTTATCACTATTACAAAGTTCTTACATATTAAAAAGTTATAATTCAATTCTTCATGAAAATTTCAGGGGTATGTTGACTTCTCTTAGGGGAGAAGACAGACAAATCTAAATTAAACCTTTCATTTAGTTATACCTTTATTCATGTATTTATTCTTCTATGATCTTCCTCAGTGGCATTTGCTAATCATCTTTTCCAGGAGAGCTTTTGGGAAAAATATTTACATAACATACCATGATAGTAATAATGCAAGAGTGAACAACTCACATGAATTAATTTCCAAGGAGGAAGATGGTATCTATGGCTGAGGATTTATGGAAAGCTTTGCAGGCTAGAAAACCTGTAAAGCCTAAGTCTGCCGATATGGTAGGGAAATTTTTCCACACATGTAATTTCAGTTTGGTAAGTGACTATATATGATGCCATATGTCAGATTTGTACTTAGATTGGCACAGAGTGTGCCTGAAGGGAGATAATAGGAGATGTGGAAACTAAAGTAGCATTTTGTAATAGGGAACCTTGTATTTCAAGAAGAAAAGTTCAGGCTTCTTTTTTATGGGCAGTGAGAATTCAGTTGAACAACTATGGAAGGTTTTAATCTCAGATAGAAAACTTTCAGAGTAAGTTATTAAGACTGTCTACCAATTACTGCTATAATTAAGTCCAAAATAAAGCATTTGCAAATTAGGTAAGTCATTTCTATTTGCACAAAATAACACTTCATTAACTATATATCAAACAAATGGCAGGTTTACAATTTATGTAAGAGTGGCATATAAGCAGAAGGCAGTTGAAAGAAAGCAATGGTGGTTTGTATAATGCTTGTATTTGTGTTTTCAAACATATTTATAAATAATAAATTAGTACTCTATTAAGAAAGGTAGGGAACCAGAGCTTGGATAAACAAAGAGCTGCATTGATTCTGTACCGGGTGGAAAATATTAATAGTAATCGACATTCTTTCGTGAAGGATGTGTAATAAAAATGTGTGCTGGTTTTTCTGAGTGGGTCATTATCAGAGAAAATATGACCTTCTCAACTGCGTCCTTGTTCTGGTAACTGTTGCTGCATAACACATAAGCTCAAAACGTAGTGGTGTGAAACAGCTGTTTCATTCTGCTCGTGCTTTTGTGGATCATGAGTTCAAGAAAGGCCTGGGTGGGCAGGTCTCTCCTGGGATCCCGTACCCAGTGGCAGTCAAACATCATCTGGGCTGTGGTTGATTGGGCTGCACGCACAAGATGGCTCGCTCAGGTGGCTGGCAGTTGATGCTGGCTGTCAGCTGGGAGCTCAGCTGGTGCCGTCAGCCTAAACACCTACATGTGGCCTCTTTAGCTTGGTAGTCTTAAAATAATCAGAATTCTTATATGGTGATTGGCTTCTCCTTGAGCAAGTATCTCAAGAGAACCAAGCGGGAAGCTGAAGCTGTGTGGCCTTCTGTGACCCACCTTTAGAAGTCACCTTGGATCACTTCCCTCGTACCATATTGTTGGAAACAGTCACAGTCTACCCAGGCTCAAGGAGAAGGGACATAAAGCCCAGCTGCTTATGAGAAGAAAGTTAAAGAATGTGTGGTCATTAAGAATTCTGTAACAGTCCTCATCTTTACCAAAGAAAAACTGATTATTTACTGAGTAGATTTGATTTAAATATTTCAGACTAAAAATCCCTCCAACAATTAATTTGTCTCCAGCATAAATTCTTTGAAATACAGATTTTTCAATAGTTGCCTTTGTATCTAATAGTAAGTAAAATCAGAAATATTCCATATTTCATCGGCTCTAAGACTTAATCAGTTTTTCGAACACAATGTTACTTTGTGTACCGCTGAGAGAGAAAACAGTGACACACAACTATTATGACACTAATTCCAGAGTGCTGACATGGGCAAGAATATTAATTTTGTAATTGATGAAACAATATTTTAAAGTTTAAGAACTTTATCTGTGAGCTCTTTTTCTTGAGATACAATTCATATATAATAAAATTGACTAATTTAAAGTACATGATTCAGTGGTTTTAGAATATTCATAAGGTCATACAACCTTCAAAAACATTAATTCCACAACAGTTTCATCACCTTCCTCCCCTCCCAAAATGCTGTACCTGTTAGTAGTCACTCCCCATTTTCCCCTTCACTGCAACCCCTAGCAACCACTAATCTGCTTTCTGTCTTTGTGGATTTGCCTATTCTGGACATTCCACATAAATGGACTCATATAATATATGGCTGTTCTGTATGGTTTCCTTCACTTAGTATAAGGTCCATCCAGGTTGTAACATGTATCTAGGTACTATAGTGTTTTTCATTATCCATGGCTTTGTTAAGAGTGGTTCCAATATATGTTTAGAATATAATAATAATAATAAGATGATGTGTACATGTCAATATTCCATAATTGCTCACAAAGCTTGATTTGAGTGGAAAGAAAAGAAAAAAATTAACCATGATAGTGCATCTTCCATGTACTCAGAAGGGCTTCATTCACTGAGCACTTGCTTTGTCTAAGGTATTGGCTGGACAGCATGAACTCCCTTAACTAATATTAAGATTTTAAGGAGAGATCCCTGGTCTCTAAATCCCACAATTAAAGCAGAATGATATAGCCCTCTCACTCTCCACTCGCAGTCCTTAGAATCAAGGGTAGGCTTACATCAGGTAACTGAGAGCTGGCCTTTTGAAGACCTGATAGTTGGTTTACATGAGCAGAAAGGCTGCAATATGGTTCAAAAAACATGATCTGGAGGCTTTGGCAGTGGTAGACACCTGTATGTCTAGGGAAAGCAGCAGAGCTGAGAATCGTGATGGGAGAGGTGAGAAGTTGATGAAGAGACTAAGGTAAGTATTTCGGAGCTGGCCCTTCTTAATATCCAAGGGCCAATGATCAAATTGATGTATTTTATTTAATATTTACAAGGATGAAAGGAATGGAGGAAAGAGGAAGAGGGAGGAAAATACAAGGAAGGAGAGAAGATGGAGGAAAGAAAGATAGGTGGAATAGAGGGCTTATTTTACCAAGTGGAGTCTGTTTGGTTCTACCACTTTATTCAGAACAAGATCTTGCTGGAAAGAATGAAGGCTGAGGAAGCTATGACCAAAAGAATAACCAGTATTTTTGGAATGAGCAGGACTTAGGCTGAATAACCTCGGGCACTTCTTTAGCCTCCCTTGTCCTCAAATATCAACCTAGGGGCTCAACAATTACAAAAGTTCAGGTTGACTAATATTTCCTCCACTCCTTAGTTGTCCTTCCTCAATAATATTCCATCCTGATCTTAGGATTTTGAGCACCCCTTATAAGGAAAGTGTGATATTTCTGTTAAGCTCCAAGACATTCCAGTATTTCTTCTGAGTTCTAAGTAACTCTTTGGGAATGAATATTTCACTAAGTTGTCAGATGCTCCAGAATAAGAAAAAGGCTATTTTCTATGCATCCGTGATACCATGTTTGGCTATGTGTTTGGTTAAGATGAATAGAGGAAATTTGAGGTAGGACTTTGGCTCACCAGAAATTCCCCATTTTAGGTTTTATGCATTAGAGGCCTAAATTCTGGCAGGGCAGTAATAAAAAGGAAGTGAAAGATGTGGATAAGAGAAATAAGCAGAGGTGAAAAAGAAAAGGTAGATAGATTGAGTCCATATAATAGAAAAAATTGATTCTATTAATCTAAGCAAAGTTAAGAAGAGAAGTGAGTCTAAAGTATACTTCCCTGGAGTGGTATAGGAGCCACTAGCATGATTTTAGATTTCCTGTTCATCACCATTTTAAAAATGCCAATAGTTTTGTATTAATGTGTTATAGGGGGAAAAAATCAATTTTGTGACGTTATAGTTAATGTTCCTTAGGTAGGTAAATAATAATAGGGAATTATTTTAAAATCAATCCAAGGAATGATATTATATTAATATTAGATGAATACAGGTATACCTCTGGGATATTGTGTGTTTGGTTCTAGAATTTCCAGACCACCACAATAAAGTAAATATCACAATAAAGCACATGATGCAATTTTTTGGTTCCCCAGTGCATATAAAGTTATGTTTACACTGTACTGCAGCCATTAAGTGTGCAATAGCATTATGTCTAATAAATAACATACCTTAATTTAAATATACTTTATTTGTAAAAAAAATTGCTAGGGATCACCTGAGCCTTCAGCAAGTCATATTTTTTTTTTTTTTTCCCGCTGGTGGAGGGTCTTGCCTTGATGTTGATGGCTACTGACTGATCAGGGTGGTGGTTGCTGAAAGTTTGGGGAGCTGTGGCAATTTCTTAACATAAGACAACAGTGAAGTTTGCTCTATCAATTGCCACTTCCTTTCATGAAAGATTTCTCTGTAGCATTTGTTGCTGCTTGATAGCGTTTTACCCATAATAGAACTTCTTTTAAAATTTTAGTCAATCCTCTCAAACCCTGCAACTGCCCTATCAACTAAGTTTATGTAATATTCTAAATCCTTTTTTTGTTATTTCAAAAATGTTCACAGTATGTTCACCAGTAGATTCCATCTCTGGAGACCATTGTCTGTGCTCATGTATAAGAAATAATTCCTCGTCCGATCAAGTTTTTTCATGAGATTGCAGTAATTCAGTCACATCTTCAGGCTCTGCTTCTAATTCTAGTTCTCTTGCTATTTTCACTACATCTGCAGTTACTGCCTCCACTGCAGTCTTGATCCCCCTCAAAGTCATCCACGAGCATTGGCAACTTCTTCCAAACTCCTATTAATACTGATGATCTGATCTCCTCCCATGAATCGCAAATGTTCTTAATGGAATCTGGAATGGTGAATTTTTTCCAGAAGGTTTTCAACTTACTTTACCCAGATCCATCAGAGGAGTCACTATCTATGGCAGCTGTAGTCTTACAAAATGTATTTCTTAAGGAATAAGACTAGAATGTCAAGATTATTCCTTCATCCATGAGCCACAGAATGGATGTTGTGTTACCAGGCATGAAAACAACATTAATCTCTTTGTATATCTCCATTGGAGCTCTTGAGTGACCAAGTGCATTTTTTAATGAACTGTAATATTTTTTTTTTTTTTGTGAGCAGTAGGTCTGAACAGTGGGCTTAAAATATTCCGTATACCCTGCTATAAACAGATGTGTTGTCATCCAGACTTAGTTCTTTCATTTATAGAGCACATGGAAAATAAGTTTGAAATAATTGCTGAGGCACCTAGGGTTTTCAGGATGGTCGATGAACATTGGCTTCAACTTAAAATCAAGAGCTGCATTAGCCCCTAATAAGTGAGTCAGCTTGTCTTTTGAAGCTTTGAAGCCAGGCATTAACTTCTCCTCTCCTCTCTATCTGTGAAAGTTATAGATGACATCATCTCCAATAAAAGGCTATTTTATCTACACTGGAAATCTGTTGTTTAGTATGGCCACTTCCATCAATTATCTTAGCTAGATCTTCTGGATGACTTGCATCAGCACTGGCTGCTTCACCTTGCACTTTTATGTTATGGAGATGGCTTCTTTCCTTAAACCTCGTGAGCCAACCTCTGCTAGCTTCCAACTTTTTTCCTGCAGATTCTCCATCTCTATCAGCCTTCATAGAATTGAAGAGACTTACAGCCCTGCTCTGGACTAGACTTTGGCTTAAGGGGAGAATGCTGTGACTTTTTTGATCTTCTATTCAGACCACTAATGCTTTCTTCATATCAGTAATAAGGCTGTTTTGTTTTGTTACAATTTGTGTGTTCACCAGAGTAGCACTTTTGATTTCTTTCAAAATTTTTTTCTCTGTGTTCACAATGTGGTCCACTGTTGGCCCAAAAGGCCCACTTTTCAGCTTGTCTTCCTCACTAAGGTTAATCATTTCTAGATTTTGATTTAAAGTGAGAGATGTGGGACTGACGTGGCCCAATTACAGGATGGGGGAAGAACACAGAACATAAAAGAATGACACAGACACACATAAAAGACTTTACATGACTCGAGTGCCCAATGCACCAGTCGCTTTATTTTTATACTCCCCAGACCCAGGGTTAGTTCCTTGTATGTGAGCATCTGAGCATAGCAG